>JABUQX010065209.1:7500-37500 GCA_015478945.1 Trachelipus rathkii
CAGCTTTTGAATGCCCTCAGCTTTTGATGGCTCAGCTTTGATGGCTTTCTTTGAATGCTCAACTTTGATGGCTCAATTTTTGATGGTTCAGCTTTGATGACTCAGATTTATGAATCGGTTCATACACCTTTGATGGTTCTCGAATTACCGTTAAGGAGTATCTTATGAGTGTTCTAATGAGTGCTTCTATTGAGTGTTCTATGAGATCGCAGCAGAGTGTCAGATGAGTGCCAGATGAGTGCCAAGTGAGTCAATGAGTGCCAAGTGAGTGCAACATAGTGCCAAGTGAGTGCCAAAATAGTGCCAACTGAGTGACACATAGTGCCAACTGAGTGCCACTTTTTTTTCAAGCCTTTTCTAGCCTCTCCTGAGCCATAATAGCCCTAATATTGGTGTCTACCCTGGTTATAAGGGTATGAGGAATTCGATTTGGTGTATATTATAGTTGCTAGGCTGCTTCCTACTATGAGTTAGGCTTTTTCTAACACTTTCCAGCACAGGACGAATATATATCTAAGGAGTTACACATTTGGGGCAGTGAACGCAAACGTTTCCGAGTCAGCATCCGCAGGTGAGCCCCGCCGCCCGCCCGCCGCGTGCGCCCGCGGGCGCAATATTATGCAGCGTACCGCGGTGCGCCCGCAGGCGCAACTAATTACCTGCGCGAACGAAAAATATTTTCAATAGTTTCGTGATATCAAAGTGTATAACATTCAAAATCTTTTCAAATATACGCATGAAGTCCTCCATTTTACTTCATACTTAAAACATTTTTTATTAAAAACATATACTTTTACATGACCTTAAAGCCAGAAAACAGTAAATCAAATAGCTCAATGCCTGAAATCAAAGGGATTAGTAAGGCTTTGTTTTATAGCTTTCTGCTTTACTGCTTTACATCATATATTTAATAAACATTATGTTTTCTTTTTTATTTTTGTTTTAATTACTTTTTATTTAAAAATTGTAATGTATAGAAGAGAACACCAGAATATACTATGAGTCATTTATTTTTACTACAATTGTACGAAATTTTATTAAAAAACATACTTTACAGACGCTTAAAAAGCAGTAAATCAGTAAATCAATAGCGCTGTTGCTTAGTAACAAAGGGATTAGTGGGGTATTAGTAGGTGATTAGTAGGGATTAGTTTTTTGAACTGCTTTACTGCATTTTTGCTGCTTTACTGTTTTCATCATATATTTATTAACATTATGTTTTCTTATATATTTTATTTTTGTTTTTAATACTTTTTTATTTATAAATTTTTAAAAAATTTATGTAAGAAGAAACAAGAGTGTCTGCTATATAATCATTTTATTTTACTAAAATTGTGGACGAAATTTTATTAAAAACCTATACTTTACAGATCCTTCACTGCAGCTAAAACAGTAATCAATTAGCTCAATTGCTAGCCAACAATGGGAATAGTATGGCCTTGGTTTTACTGCTTTAACTGCTTTAATTTAAATCTCATTATTTATTAATTCGCTTGACGGAGTCATGATGTGAGAAATTTACGTTCCCGAAGTCCGGCTTACGTCTTTTAGCAGGTCCAACAGGATTGGTAGACTTATCTATTATTAAATAATTTTATAGAATGGAGTTTCTTTGAGCATATCCGGGTTAAAAAATATATATGGTGCTATAATGTTTATCAGGAAAAGTTTTTAAGGAATATAAAGATGTTATTCAATTTCATGAAGGATATACGATATTAGATCATTGGACAATATACATGGTCATAAAATTATTGTATTAGATGATTTAATGCACAAATTGAATTTGAAATAGCAGAAGCGTTCACCGTTTATTCTCACCATCTAAATATCTCGGTGTTTTTCATAACACAGAATATTTTTCATCAAAGCAAGCATATGCGAAGTGTTTCTTTAAACACCCAGTATTTACTGTTGTTTGGCCAGAGAAGAGACATGAGTCAAATTAATGTATTGGCAACTCAAATGTTTCCCCTTCAAAGGAAAGAGTTCTTAAAAGTATATAAAGAGGGGTTACTTCGATCCCTCACGGTTATTTGATGTGTGAACTTCACCCCAAAAACACGTACAGAGTGTTGCTCCGTACCAACATTCTTCCCTATGAGATAGAAGCTGTAGACATACCTGAATAATGAGTGCTCTAGTTGCAAAGTATTTACCTCTTATAAAAAAATTTAAAAATCTGAAACCATCTGAAAAACGTAAACTGATTAGGGAGGATGAGAAATTCATCCAATGTGTATGTGAAGTCTGTTTAAATCTTATAAAAGGAAATGTTCCTTTAAACAAGCCTCAGAAGGTAAAGCTGCATCGTTATAGAAACATCATTAAAAAACTCTCCCTTAACATAAAAAAATCTGAAAAATAAAAAGAAGTTAACTAACTACAGAGAGGAGGCGGTGTATTCCTTCCATTACTCTTTTCAGTTATAGCTCCGCTAATAACAAAGTGGATGTCCCTTTGATGAAGAAGGTTGCTGTAATTCCATATAATGAATATGAGAAAATGAAGTATAATAATACATCATCTGTACAGAATTCAATTCCTCATTCACAACCTCTATATGACCAGTTATTGCCGCACACTGTGCAAAATCCACAATCACAGTTTCATCATTCACAACCCCAACATACGCAGATATTACCACACAATGCATCAACATTACAATCTCTTTCACATCAAAGTTGCACCAACAGAATCCCTATATTGTGAACGAATCATTATCTTTTCAGCAACCTCTACCTCATAGCTTATATGATCCTAAAGTTGATCAGATAACCAATTACGAGAAAGAAATTACACAGGATATTAAATTCCAGACATTAACATCCATGAGAAACGCATCTTATACCAAGATGCCATACAAAAATTGATAGATCTTAAAGACTTGCATCTACATGCATCACTACGTAATTCGATATCCGATGATGTAGATATACCTAATGAAGTAAAACTTGAAGTGAAAAAGATAGATTTAAAAATATCCTAGAGGAGAGCTTACCTATTAGAGTGCGTAAATCAGGAATAGCTTTATATAATATTTTAAAAGATCAATTATCTTTGAATGAATCAGGGCAGATCGTAATTGATGATGAAATAGTTAAAGGTTCAAATATTGTGGATTTGATAGCTGATATCTCACGTGATTGGAAGAAGGGTCCTGTAAAAGGCTGGAACGAGATCAAACAAGAACTTCAGACTCTTAATTTTCCCAGAACTTTAATCTTAAATACCCGACGACTAGCAGACTTTGATAATATCCCCATGACGCCAAGACCTGATTCAAGTCCCTTAGGCACTTCTTACGCTTCATATAAATTTAAACCTGTTACCAGAGGAAGAATAAGAAAAACACCTTATAATAAACCTAGTTGGATTAACTCGTAATTATGTATTATCACACACACACACACACAAATATATATATATATATATATATATATATATATATATATATATATATATATATATATATATATATATATATATATATATATATATATATATATGCTGTTTATGCTGAATATTTAGTTGTAATGTTTGTATATAAATAAATATGTTATTTTAGACCTTTTTCTTTAACCCTTTTGACTTTATATCACATTTTTGTGACATATATATATATATATATATATATATATATATATATATATATATATATATATATATATATATATATATATATATATATATATATATATATATAGCGCTTACATGTGTGTCAGTAGTCAACATGGAGGCGAAGGAGCTGGTTAATAAGTATTACTTCAATCTGAGGGAACCAAATAGTTTTGGGGGATTCACTAGGTTTGCTTTAAGGTTTCCTAATATTGAGAAAAAAAAGAGTTAAAAAAATATTTAGAGGGTGAAGAGGCATTTACTTTACATAAACCTGTAAGAAAAAAATTTCCTAAGCGGAAAACCATTGCTCCACAGGTCGATAGTGTATGTCAGATAGATTTAACTGAAATGATTAAATATAGTTCTTATAATGAAGGATTTCTATACATACTTTTTACTATTGACGTATACTCTAGATACTTATGGTTAAAGCCATTAAAAGATAAAAAATCCAAGACTGTGAGTGATGCAATGAGAGAAATTATAGAAACGGAATGTAGGTGGCCTAAAATGTTCTGGTCAGATAGGGGCGGTGAGTTCTTAGGGCACGAGTTTCAAGAATTAATTAAAGAGTATGATATATGGTATTGCAATACATTCTCAGTAAATAAGGCAGCTATAGTTGGAAGAGTCCAGCGCACGATAAAAGAGCGTATGCATAGAGTATTTTACTAAAAACTGAATACTTTTAAATATATTGATATGCTGGATCTTATTCTTATAACAGATCTTACCATAGAACTATAAAGACAACTCCTTTAGAAATGTTAAAGCTGGATAATCCTGATATACAACAGGGTAAAAAAGTAAGAAAAATTAAAGATAATTCAGGAATAAAGGTGAATGACTATGTAAGAGTATCTCGAATAGATGGTAGGTTTAGAAAAGGATACGAAGCTGGATGGACTACAGAAGTTTTTAAAGTTTGTTATATACGTAGCTTCCCTACTGATGGTTTAAAATTATATTACCTGGAAGATTTAGATGGTGAAAAGATAAAAGGAGGATTTTATAAACAGGAAATACAGAAAGTACGATTTAATCCTAAAAGTAATGTATATAAAATAGAAAAAATATTAGGTACAAAAGGTCGAGGCCAAACTAAACAGTATTTGGTGAAATGGGTGGGATACCCTGCTAAGTTTAATACTTATATAAAAGCAAGTGAAATTAAGAATCATTAATCAGCTGTCATTATAACCTCGGAGAGTGAAGATCACTTCTATTTAACTCTCCCGTCTTCAGCCTCTTTATTTACATCCTGATAATAAACTCGGATTTTACAACTGTGTTAATGAATCCTATATAACTTGAAAGAAGGTATACGAAGTAGGATTATGTGAAATGATATTAAATACAGACATAGAAAATTTACCTCACAATCTATTCTGGATGTTGGTGTACAGAAGTGTAGAATGTGTTGAAACTATATTACAAGTGAAAGATACTCGCGATCTGCCTAGGTCTACGATTGGCACAAAAGAATACTTCTTTGAAGAATTTGCTCTGCGGAGGGCATATTTTAAATCAGTACCTGCTATTTTTAGTTATTTAATCGATCTCTTTGATATGAGTATTATGTGTAAGGACTTGGTATACAAAACTGATATGCGTACCTATGAAGATAAAGTAATAATATCTTTAAGATCAAAAGTAAGTGTAAACCTGCGAGACCGTGATATGTTTTTTCTCAGACGATCACCATGGCAACGTAAACATATCCGTAAACGTGATGGTGAGTTGGATATACTTCATGATATCATACTATGTTGAAGAGGGTTATACTATCTGTGGAGAATAACCCCATGACTCGGCATGAACAAAACGACGAAGCAGACCGCGTACTACATTATACATGTACCCCCTCCGAGATGCTCAACCATCCAGGAATGGCTTTTGTATATACAAACATAATTGATCATCAATATGTAGGTAATACTAAAGCTCCTTTATTAATAGTAGTATATTTTCCCAAAGAGAGTAAAGCTATAACATTACCTAATGTTCATTATCTACCTTTGAATAGATCAAATTTTGACTCTGTACGCCTGCATATAAAGATGTAGAAATCCTTACACATACACGGCATTGTTGTGCACAGTTCATATTAGAAAAAACAGATACAGTAACCTACAGCATAATGGATTATATATAAGAGGTGTAGTCAAATATATTTTCATTCATTAACATACTCTCACAGTGTAAAGATAGTATGAGAAAGCTCCTGCAATAATGGAAGATGAAAGGGTGTTCAGAGGGTCAAAAATGCAGAGGGGGTATGATCTGGGTGGATTTTTTGCCAAGTTATGGAGAAGTGCAAGGCCTCTACTCAGGAGAGGTGGGGAATATATAGGTAAAAAAGCTATAAGAACAGGTTTGCATACTATTCAAGATATTGCAGCAGGAGCTAACCCACGTGCAGCAATAAAAAGACGTATTGCCGATGTTTCAGATGAGATGTTGGATGATGTTAAGCGTAAAATAAGACGTAAAATGTCAGGCCAAGGTCGAGGGATCAAGAAGATTGTCATAAAGAAAAAGCCTAAGGGGAAAAAAACTCTAAAGAAAAAATGTATTGATGTATTTGCTATTTAATTACTAACTGTTAACTTTTACAGGAGTTGCGTATTACTGTATATAAGTAATGTTTTTCATGAAATTGTTCATTATACGCCCAGAACTCACACATACAAGATGCATTTCCTTCATCCTTCTAGTCCTGATTGTTGTAAGAGTGAATTGGATCTCTTCTACATGAACCCTACCCAGATTAGCGTAAGCGATTCCAACTTTATCAGTGTTAATCCTATGCATTCAATTACCAATACAGATGTTCCTCTAGAGTTCAATATTCCAGGCACTTCTGATCAATACCTAGATCCATCTAATGTGTTTTTATATGTAAAAACGAAATTGACAAAACCTGATGGTACAGATCCTCCTTCGGGTGACGACCATATAGTATATACAGAATCAAATTTCCTGTATACATGTTTCGCTCAGGTTGAACTCTATCTTAACGGAACTTCACTAGGTGCGTCAGCGGCTAATTATCCTTATAGAAGCTATATAGAGCATTTGTTAAATTATTCAGACGACGCTAAACAATCTCATCTCTAATCATGTGGTTTTTATAGTTTCAAAGATGAGGCTGCATATAGATAAAGCAGCTAAAGTCATAAATAATACTTATGAATTTTACGGTCGATTAAATGGTGATATCTTCTCTCAAGAAAGACTCATTCTACCATCTGTAGATACCAGAATCCTTTTAACCCGATCAAATCCTAAATTTGCTCTTAAAATAAAAAGTAAACCTACTGCTACGGCTGTATGTCCAGAACCTGTTTTCAAACTGTTAGAGGCCTATCTCTATGTTAGAAAAGTGAAATTATCACCACAGCGTCATTTGGAAATTGAAAAGTCGCTTTTGAATACTACAGCAAAGTATCCTATTAAGAGTTGAAACCAAGATATTTAATTTCACTCAAGGATTATCGAGTATCAATATCCTAACATTGTGAACCGGAAATTTACCACAGAAAGTAATAATAGGGATTGTTGAACATGAATCCTACTCAGGGAATTATAAAAAGTCACCCTATAAATTCACACCTTTCGCCCTTAGGGGTATCAGTTTACATGTGAATGGATTACCTCACGGACGTGATTATGAAATGTTATACAACGGAGACGTATCTCTGACCATTTTACGACTTAATAGCCAATGCTGTATCATGTAATGATAGTGGGACAGGATTAAATCTTGAAGAATACGCAAAGAATAGTAATTTATATGCCTATGATCTCACTGCAGACCTTTCAGATTGTAACGCCTTTCATTTAAACATTTTGAGAAAGGGTACATTAGGACTAAGTCTCTTTTGGATCGAGTCTACAATCACCCATCACTGTAGTGGTCTATCTTGAACATCCTCAACTCATTGAGATTGACAGAGTAAGCAACGTACTTTTGAATTATTAAAGATGAATGAAGAGGAAATAAAATCGGTGTTTAAAAATGAACATCGCTTTTTAGAAGTGTACGCTATTGACGAAATAAACTCTGTAAAGTTAGAGAGGATACCTGCTTCGTATTCAATACGTCGCCTCGTCACATCACCTCAACAGGACATTGGATTTCTGTTTATAGGGCAAAAAACGATACTGTTCACATAATTGATTTTTTGAACCTAAAATTTATATTGAACAATCATTATATCATCTTATTTTTAAAATATAATAATGTAGGTTATGTAAAAACTATGTCTTACCCCATTCAACCTTTATATTCTAATTTATGTGGAGTCTATTGTATTTATTTCATTATATGCTTTTTAAATAATGTATGTTTTAATAAACTTGTAAATATATTTGATGCTAAAAATTTGTATGTCAATGATTTTATAGTTTCTAATTATGTAATAAATGCTTTAAAATGAAAAACTCGATTTTACTACCTTTAAAACTCGTATATATATATATATATATATATATATATATATATATATATATATATATATATATATATATATATATATATATATTTCTTCTTACATGCAATTTTTAAAAATTTATAAATAAGAAAGTATTTAAAACAAAAATAAATAATATAAAAGAAAACATAATGTTAATAAATATGATGTAAAGCAGTAAAGCAGTAAAGCAGTAAAGCAGTAAAGCAGTAAAACTAATCCCTACTAATCCCTACTAGTCCCCACTAATCCCTTTGTTACTAAGCAACAGTGCTATTGATTTACTGTTTTACTGCTTTAAGGTCTGTAAAGTATGTTTTTAATAAAATTTCGTACAATTGTAGTAAAATAAAATGTTTATATAACAGACATTCTGTGTTCTTCTTCTTACATTACAATTTTTAAATAAAAAAAGTATTAAAACAAAAATAAAAAAGAAAACATAATGTTAATAAATATATGATGTAAAGCAGTAAAGCAGTAAAGCAGTAAAACAAAGCCTTACTAATCCCTTTGTTTCTAGGCATTTGAGCTATTGATTTACTGTTTTACTGCTTTAAGGTCTGTAAAGTATATGTTTTTAATAAAAAATGTTTAAGTATGAAGTAAAATGGATGACTCATAGTATATTTGAAAAGAAATTCTTTGAATAGTTTACATTGATATCACAACTATGAAATATTTTTCGTTCGCGCAGTAATATTGCGCCTGCGGGCGCACGCGGCGGTTACGCGGTAATATTGCGCTTGCGGGCGCACGCGGCAGTTTCGCGGCGGGGCTCACCTGCGGATGCGGACTCGGAAACGTTTGAGTTCACTGCCCCAAATGTGTAACTCTTTAGATATATATTCTGTCGTGCTGAAAGTGCTAGAAAAAGGCTAACCCATAGTAGGAAGCAGCCTAGCAACTTATAATATACACCAATCGATTCCTCATACCTTATAACCTAGGGGTAGACACCAATATTAGGGCTATTCTATGATCAGGGAAGGCTAGAAAGGGCTTGAAAAAAGTGGCACTCAGTTGGCACTATGTGGCACTCAGTTGGCACAATGTGGCACTCACTTGGCACTATGTTGCACTCACTTGGCACTCATTGGCACTCATTGGCATTCATCTGGCACTCCTGTGGATCTCATAGAACACTCATAGAACACTCATAGACACTCCCCACGGTGATTGGGAACCATCAAATGTATTGAACCATCAATAAATCTTAGTCATCAAAGCTGAACCATCAAAGTTGAGCCATCAAAGTTGAGCCATCAATAAGGGTGCCATCAAAGCTGAGCCATCAAAGCTGAGGCATCAAAGCTGAGGCATCAAAGCTAAGGCATCAAAGTTGAGGCATCAAAGCTAAGCCATCAAAGCTGAGGCATTAAAATATCGAAGGAAATAATCGGACCAATAATCGATGACAAGGGTGTGTGTGTGTGTGTGTGTGTGTGTGTGTGTGTGTGTGTGTGTGTGTGTGTGTGTGTGTGTGTGTGTGTGGTGTAAGTGTAAGTGTCTATGGGTGAGTGTAAGTGTCTATGGGTGGGTGTAAGTGTCTATGGGTGGGTGTAAGTGTCTATGGGTGGGTGTATATGGGTGTATAAGGGTCATAGTGTGTGTAGGTGTAGGTGTAGGTATAGGTGTGAGCGTGGATGGAAATAAAATGAACTCAAGTTAGGACAGGTACATACAGGAACTCAAGTTAGGACAGATACGTACATGACCTCAAGTTAGGACAGTTACCTACGGCAGGTACAGCGACAGGTATCTATATGAGCTCGATTTAATCCCACTTAATCCCTCACGAACCTTTATGAAAGGTCAAAATAATCGCATCAAATAGCGTATCGATACCAAAATAATCAATGCCAAGCAGCAAAAGGGGGGCCAAACCCCCAAAGGCGGCCAAAACTAAGGGGGGACACGTACGACGGTTGCTGCGCAACCGTCTGGCGCACCCCTTCTTCGAAGGGGTGCCAAAATTCGACTCAGGAAATAGTATGCCAAATAATCCATAAGGATTAGTAGTGGCTAAAAAGGCAAATTAATTAAAATATTTATTCCTAAAATAATCCCTAGGGATTAGTAGCGGTCAAAAAAAGGCAACTTTAAGCCAGCTAAAGCTGGCTTAAAGGGATTAAGTCGGCTTAAGCCGACTTAAAGGCGGGTATATATATATATATATATATATATATATATATATATATATATATATATATATATATATATATATATATATATATATATATATATATATATATATATATATATATATATATATATATATATATATATATATATATATATATATATATATATATATATATATATACATACATATATATATATATATATATATATATATATATATATATATATATATATATATATATATATATATATATATATATATATATATATATATATATATATATATATATATATATACACAATCGTTGTGCAATATCCCCTACCTACTACTTATATAGCAACTACTACTGTAGAAGAAAATGTCCTACTTTTCCTACTTTTTTTTTTACTTTTTTCACCCAATATTTGTTGATACCCAGGTTCTTGTATCATTATATCTACTAGTAACTATATATTTTTTTCGTTTTACAGATAAAATAATAATAATAATAATAATAATAATAATAATAATAATAATAATAATAATAATAATAATAATAATAATAATAATAATAATAATAATAATAATAATAATAATAATAATAATAATAATAATAATAATAATAATAATAATAATTTTTTCAATTTCAATTTTAAAACTTTATTCAGATAAGAAAATTTACAGTTTACATAGTACAATATTTTACAACTACATTATAGCAATTAATTATAATAACAAAATAATTTCCCTAGTATCTGAAAGGGTTCTACTAATTGCAACACAGTGTCGTGTCCTTTGAGACCCGAAATATAATTAATAACAATAAGTATAAAAAGGATAATAATAAACAATAACCATAATAATAATAATAATAATAATAATAATAATAATAATAATAATAATAATAATAATAATAATAATAATAATAATAATAATAATAATTATAATTATAATTATAATTATAATTATAATTACAATTATAATTATAATTACAATAATAATAATAATAATAATAATAATAATAATAATAATAATAATAATAATAATAATAATAATAATAATAATAATAATAATAATAATAATAATAATAATAATAATAATAATAATAATAAGAACAGCAATAACAATATAGTGTAAAATGTAAATAATAATAATAATAATAATAATAATAATAATAATAATAATAATAATAATAATAATAATAATAATAATAATAATAATAATAATAATAATAATAATAATAATAATAATAATAATAATAATAATAATAATAATAATAAAGCATTCATCATGCCAAGAGGATGTACATCTTTGAACCAGAATTGGCTACAGAAGAGGGAGCCTAATGGTAATTTTTGCTGCAACCTTGGTGTGAAAATAAAGAATCTAAGCATGAAGTGTTTTGTCATCTGTAAAAGGAATATTAAATGTGGCAATCGTGGACTTAATCAGCTGTTTCAGCATTCACGATCACAAAGTCATATTTCTGCTATCAAAGATATTGAAAAAGGAACTCAGATGACTTTTGTAAAGAAATCAAGCGGAAGTTTATCAGATCCTCAGCCCGACTCTATTACTTGCTGGTTCAGTAGAGATTGTATTATAAAAGCAGAACTTTTGTGGGCTATGAAAATTGCACATAGTAACTATTCTTTTAATTCTTCAAAAGACTTGGGTCAATTATTTTGTGTAATGTTTCCTGACAGTAACGTGGCTTCTAAGTTTATATGGGACCGTCTAAACAATCATACTTAACTTCTGGGGCAGCTGGGCCTCACTTCCATGAAACTTTGTTGAATGATGCTAGAAATTCAAAGTCCACATTTAGCATTTAGTTTGATGAACTTAGTAACAAGGCAGTAAAAAGCAGTTAGATCTTCAAATCAGGTACTAGCCTAACAAAAAAAAAAACTTAGTTGCTGTTCATCACCTTGATTCCTATATTATGAGACAAGCAAAGGGGAAAGATATATCAGTAAAATTTTTTGAAATCGATAGACGACGGAAAGCATCTGCTCAAAAACCTGATTGCACTCGGAAATGATGGGCCAAATGTAAATAAAACCGTATTTAATAATATTGATGGAGCCAAAAGGCAGCAAGATTTGCCAGAACTTCTAGATATTGGGACTTTCATTTTACATAAAGTTCACAGTGCATTTGGAAATGCAGTTAAAGTGTTTGGAAGCGAAGTTGTGGAGTTTGTGACTGACCTACATAATTTTTTTAGTCTTTCCCCTGTTAGAACCGAGGAGCTCAAGAACCTGCAAGATAAACTTCTACTCTCAATTGAAGTTTTTAAAACACATTATATGTAGGTGGTTGACATTAGGCACTGGTAAGACTTAAGAATCAATGATCTGTTTTATTTAATTACTTTTTGTTTGAACTTTCCAAAAGGGACAAAAACTTGTCATCAAATGCTAGGTACAAAAGAATTGCTAAGTGTCTGAATATACCTAATACAATCCTAGCACAAATAAATTTTATTCTAATAATATTCAAGCTTGTAGGACCATCCTGGAAAATTTTTCAACATGTGGAACCTCATATTCACGTATTGTATGATCATATGAACATGTTAATTATGAGTTTGCTTGGCAGGTTCATGAAAGCAGATGAACTAAGAGGAAAAACGTTTTGTGATCAGAAACAGTTGAATTTCCCCAACATTGCTGTTGAGCTGAGTGACACTGATCTGGAAATTGGTGTGGTGACACGGAAAGTTTTAACAAAAATGAAAGAAGAGCATCAGAAAGGATTGATTTTAGGGATGAGGAAGTTCTATCACGAGTTGGTAGGAAACTATTAAAGAAAATGCCTTTAGATAACATGATACTGAAGGAGGTTAGGTGCCTTACACCAGAAAATAGGTGTGAAACTTGAACAGTAAAATCAATAAAATATCTCGCTACTAATGTTCCCCTCATTCCACCTGTAAATGTTGATTGTGTAGCAGATGAATGGAGGGTTCTTCAATGGGAGGATGTGCCTGCGAACTGGTATTGTGATGAAGTTGAAGGAAAAAAATTCAAATCAGTGGTTGATCAGTATTGGAGTAAGATTTTCTCTCTGAAAAACTCACTGAAAAACTTTGTTTTCTCTCTAGACTTAATCTTGTGCAGTGTAGACGTGTTTGAAAGTTTTCCTTGTTAAAAGTTTATCTTTATTTTATTTATACTTATTATTATGTTGTGCTGTGCTTAGTGAAAGTGTACGTGTTTTTCAAATCATATTTTGTTTTAATTGAAAGTTTTATTAAATTGTATCACTCGGTAATTATTCATTTATTCGTATCGGCGAGGTCTGCGTTTGGAGTTAAGTTTTAGTTTTAAATTTTTTTCATTTTTTTTAGTTGGGGCTTTTAACAAATTTTAATATTGCCTACCCGAGTGTAGTAAAGTTGTATAGGTTTAAGTTTTATTTTTTCATTGTAAAGTAGTATATTTTTAATTAATTCTAGTACTTAAATTTTGTAAGTTAGGATCTAGTTTGTGTTCAATTTTTATCTCGATTTCTCCTTTTGTTTTGGTCTGTTTTTGTCTATTCTTCTTTTTGTGTGTGTGTGTCGAGTGTGTGTGTGTGTGTGTGTGTGTGTGTGTGTGTGTGTGTGTGTGTGTGTGTGTGTGTGTGTGTGTGTGTGTGTGTGTGAAAGATGCCAGATTTGCGTAGGCGCTGGCTTTCCATTAACTTTACCAACATCCGCGGCTTAAACTCTAACTTTGCCTCTGTGGAATATCACCTCTCTAACTCTAATCTTAACCTTTTACTATGGTCTAAGACTCAGATGGCTAAGAATTCATACTCTAAATCGTTTAATGTATCCAACTATAACTTATTTCATAATTTCTGTCTGAAGGGTGGAGTGTGTGCCTATGTAAACAATAATACTCCTGTAACACGTCTCGTGAATCTCGAATCTTCTAACCTCGATGTTCTGTGGCTCAAAATCTTTCTTCCTTCTACTACAATAATTTTGTGCTTCTGCTACTGTTCTCCTAACAGAACAGATTTTCACTCTTTCTTTGAATATCTTACTACTTCTCACGAGACTGTTATATCTTCTCATCCAAATACTGAGGTCCTCTATTTAGGGAATTTCAATGTACACAACACTGAATGGTTGGGGTCCTCTCATACTGATCGTCCCAACCAATTCTTGAACACACTTGACCTACGTTTCACCACTGGTCCTTCTCTCTATAAATACACCACCCTCGCTCCTATTGGTAAATCTGATCACAACCTTATATCTCTTAATTTTAATACTTTCTCTTCAACAGCTCCATCCTGCCCAATGCGTTTTTTCTGGCACATTGATCGGCTAATTGGGGGGCCTTGCGTCGCTTCTACGCTAACTATAATTGGAATGACTGCTTTGACTCTGATGACGCTTCGGCTTTTGCCACTAAGGTGGGAGCTGTAATCGTTGACGGGATGAGCAGGTTCATTCCTTCTTCGACTAAATATTTCTCTCCTCATAATCCATGGTTCGATCGTGCTTGTTCTCTGGACATTCAGGCTAGAGACAGCGAGTATCGGGAGTGGAAAAATTCTCGTTCTCCTATCACTCTCGCTAATTTTCACTCAGCTAGAAATCGTTGCAGGGACACTCTTCGACCAGCAACTCGGGCTTTCATCAAACAAAAGTGCGCTAACCTCCTTGGTTCTCCTACTGACAAATCTTTCTGGCCTCTTGCCAAAATCTCTAACAACTTCTGTAAATCATCCTTTCCTCCTCTTATTCGATCTAATGGCTCTGTTGCTAACTCTCCAACTGAAAAGACAAATCTCTTTGGCTTCCTATTTTCCTCTAACTCAACCATGGACGATTCTGGCATTCCTCCTCCTCCTCCTTCTCCTCTCAGGTGTCCTATGTCTTTGCCTGTGATTACATTCGATCGGATGTATGGGTGGGCTCCTGAGATCTATGAACGTTAGGAAGGCGGATGGCCCGGATGGCATTCCTCCCCGACCCTGCCCCTCGTTCAACTATACTCTCTATGTCTCAAAACTAGCACTTCCCTCAGTGTTGGAAGCACGCACATGTCCAACCTATTCCGAGAAAAGAAACCCGCTCTGATCCTTCTAACTATCGCCCTATAGATCTCACTTGTATTATATCTAAGATCTTTGAAACCCTTCTTAACTCTCACTTCTTAGACCATCGGAATCTCATTCTCTTCTTTCTGATCGCCAGTACGGCTTTCGGCGTTCAAGGTCTACTGGCGATATACTTTCCTATTCAACCGATTTATGGTTTTTCGCTCTTAGAACTACGGGGAGACTTGCGTGGTGGCGCTTGACATATACAAAGCATTTGCTTAATTATGTCTAGGTTTCTTTCAAGTCGAGCAATATCGGCTGTGGTTGATGGAGCGACTTCTTCTTCTTCTTTTTCTGTCAATAGTGGTGTTCCTCAGGGTTCAGTCTTATCTCCTACTTTATTCTTACTTTTCATTAATGATCTTCTCACCTGCACATCTAACTCTTTCCACTCATATGCCGATGACTCGACCCTTCATTCTTCAACTCATTTCAATTCTGCTCCTTCTTTTACTTCTAGAATTGCCTCTCGTCTTAATCTTTCCGGTTCTATTCTCGCTGATCTGGTTCCGATTGGGGTCGTCTCAACCTTGTGAAATTCAATTCTTTAAAAACTCAACTTCTACAAATCTCCCTCTCTAAAACACCTTCTAACTTTCCTATATCTTCCGACGGTTCTCTCGTCTCTCCTGTTTACAATATAAAAATCCTTGGCCTTAACATAAACATAAAAATGTCTTGGAAACCTTACATCACAACGGTTGCTAGGGTGGCCTAAAAGAAACTGGGATTTCTGTTTAGACTGCGAGACTTTTTTTCCTCTTCTCAGTTACTCCAGCTATACAAGGGTCTCATCCGCCCTTGTATGGAGTACTGCTCTCATATCTGGGGGGCTCTGGTTTCACCCGGCTTTTGGACAGGGTCGAGTCAAAGGCCAAAAGGCTTATAAACTGTTCTGTACTTTCCAGTTCACTTGACCCTCTATCTTTGCGGCGCGATGTTGGTACTTTATCTTTTCTATAGATAACGCAGCGGTAGGTGTTCGAAGGAACTTACCACTCGCGTACCACCACATTTACGACGCCCTCGTAGCACAAAGGGTGCTGTGTCTGCGCACGAGTTTTGTGTAGATATTGGTAACTCCAGGCTAGTTCGCTGCGGTGCTTCCTTCTTTCCTGCCACCTCTGTTCTGTAGAATTCTCTTCCATCTTCTGTGTTTCCTGCTGAATTTAATCTTCCTCATTTTAAAGCCTGCGTCCGTGCTCATCTGCGTAATTTGCGCTAGCGGATGAAATTTTTGGCGTGCAACACTCCTCCCTGAATAGGGCTCTGCCGTGAGTGGTGGTGACAACTGTAAAATATATATATATATATATATATATATATATATATATATATATATATATATATATATATATATATATATATATATATATATATATATATATATATATATATATATATATATATATATATATATATATATATATATATATATATATATAATGTAAATATCCTCAGTTGATGAGTCTGGTTATAGCTCTCTTTTTCATTCTGCACGGAAATGCTGATATTGAACGTGGCTTTTCACAGCCATACATTTGCCTAACAGATTCCAGAACCACAGTACAGTCCACCAAAGATGGCGTAAAGCAATTTGGTTATGAAATCTATAAGGTGCCCATATTAAAGGACTTCATTAAGAAGGGAATCTATGCTCATAAATCTTATTTAGAAAGATTGGAGGAAGAGAAACGGATCGAGGCCCAACTAATAAACAAAAAGAGGAAAACAAAGAAAAGAAAAGGAAAGAACAAGAGCTGTTTGAAATGAAAAAGAAAGATTTTGAAAGGAAATCACAAGAAATGAAAGAAGCTATCTTCAAAGAAAAATCCCTTCAGGAAAAAGAAGCTAAAGCTACAACAAACATCAATAACTACAATTCCTTGGTTGAAGAAGCCAATGTAAGGATTAAGAATGCATTAAAGATTAATGACATGAAAGGACTACAGATAAGGCAGACTATGCTTGAAGCAGCTTGCAAAAAAGTTTGCACGAAATAAGAAATGAGCAAAAGAAGATTGAGAAAAATAAAAGAACTGTGCATGACTACTACTGTGCAAATCAAGCAAAAAAACATAAGCTGAAGCAAATCTAATAAAAATTATTCCTGTAATCATTGGAGAATTTGTGCGTCATATTTTTGTTTTCATTTTTTATGTAGTTAATTCTATCATTACATTACTTTTTCAAATTGTTATTTTTCATTTTTTCTAGTTTGTTAATGTAAACGTTAATTTTAAAGAAAATAAAGAAAAAAGAAAAAAAAGCCATACCTCATCCAGGGTTCCAGTTGATTTTGTTAGCTTACCTACAATTAATATAGTCTTAGCTTTCTTCAATTAATGTAGCATTGAAAGAAAGATTAAATTTTAAAGATTTCAAATACATGTAAATTTATTTTTGTGATGAACATAATTTTGATGAATAATATAAAAAAACTCATCCAAGCTTAATTTTTGGTAATATAATTTTCATTTCTATTAGTATTAAATTGGAAACAAAAATAAGTTTGATATTTGAACTGGAGGCTGAAAACATTTCAACTGAAACCTCATCCGGCACATTTGGTTGGGGATAAAAAAAAATCTTCCAGTACAGCGAAATAAACATGAAAGTTGGATATTTTAACAAATTTGTAGGAAAAATAGTATTATATAACAAAAAAAATAAAAGAACAGTTAATAATTGAGTATTAAATTTTGTCCTACTTTTGACCTACTTTTTAAATTTTTTCCTATATTTTCATAAAGTGTCCTATTTTCCTATTTTTTTTAACCCCTGAAAGTGAGTATGACCCCTGATATATTCTCCCCACTGGTCCCCATAGATTGGGAGTGGGGTGCGCACAAGCACCTGAAGCAGAATAGTTAAGTAGAAGGACACAGCCTAAGTCGAAATGAAAGCTCTCCCCCCTCCCCCTCCCCCTCCCATTACTCTTAAGGGCGAGCCCGTCGCAGTGCAGTCAAAATCCACCCGAGAGCATCACAACACCGCGACAGGGTTCGTTCCCTCAACCATGCCCCTTCACAAAGCCACAATATTTACTCCTATTATTATCGCTTTCCTTAAGACACTCTTTTACTAATTCACCTCTATACACCTCTATACACTCGCTTAACCAACAGATCATCATCCATCCTTTCCATATGACCAAACCATCTCAATACGCTATCATTTATTCTCTCATTTCATCAATTCTTCTGACATCTAATACGCCTCTAAGATTATCCACCTGAACAGTCTGCACCTTAGATCTCTACCATTTGTTCCAGACATTAGTTTCGCTGCTATACATTAACACCGGTAACAACATTTTTTCATGCAGAGCCCTAGCGCACTCAAGACTTAGTCCCTTTTTCATTCACCAAAGATTTACCTGCAACAGCCACCTTTCTATCATTCACAACTTTCCTACTACATTCAACAGCATATGTTCCCTTTTCATCCAAAATATAGCCTAAATATTTAAACTCAGAAAATCGTTCCAGTTTCCTACCATAAATATGATTTCACACTGCGGACTTTCTCATTACAAATCCTTCTTCCAACTCTCTCAAACTTTCTTCAGATTCATCTGATTATAATAAGCAAAGCATTCTCCACTCTCTTCCATTCTCCATCATTCTAACCATCTACCCTGTTACCCCTACCTTCAGTTCTTTCAACACCCAATCCATATACAAATTAAATAACCTTGGAGACATAACACAATTCTGCCTCACTTCACTATTAATATTATACCATTTACCCTCCACTCCCTTTAATCTTACACACGCTTCACTATCAACGTGCATACTGTTGATTCAATTTAGAAATATACCACCAACACCAAATATGTTTAACACCTGCCAGAGAGCTTCCCCATTAATCATGCTATACGCCTGTTGTAAGTACATAAAACCTAAATACAATTTGTTTTCCTTCTCTTTTTTTCTCACTCATTTGCTTCTATGTAAAAATTTTATTTACATATCCTCTATAACTTCTAAATGCAACTTACTCTTCAACAATCAGTCCCCTAGCCACTCGAGGCACTTTCAACCAAAGTACCAATACATATTCACATCTTCCGTTCAACACTCAACAAACTAATTCCCCTATAGTTTCTAAAGATCCCCTTTACAAGGTTACTATAATTATTCTTATCCTGTCCTCCAGAAATACACCCTCCACAAACGCTTTGTTATACAACTTCAATATCTAGTCATTCAAAATCTCACCTCCATTCTTTAACATTTCACCAGTAATTTATATCTGCTGATGTACCATTCATCAGCTTCCTCACTCAAAACATTACCTCCTCCCTACTAATTACCTCATCTCTAAAATATCTACCTCTTTTTACGCCATCAATCCCATACACATTCCCTATCACCTCTTCATCACTGTTAATGTTATTCAGATTTTGGAAGAGCTCCCTCCACACTCTCCTCACATCCACTACACAGGACATCCCTATTCATTATTCTATGTAGATTCCCCTTTACTCTCTCTTTCTTAATCTTTCGCACTTCCTTCTTCTCCTTCCTCACTGTTCCAGTTATATATATATATATATATATATATATATATATATATATATATATATATATATATATATATACTACTATATATATATATATATATATATATACTCTATATATATATACCATCCAGATAGGGCTTTCGCTCTGTCAGTTAGACCAGCATCTTCCTTCTTTTGGCATTGAAACACTTGATCTTCAAGCACTCTAGAAAAACATTTCTCATCGCGATGGTTTCTGATGCTAGTCCCTTGAGTTATAAACTCAGGTAGAGTTTTACCCTTTCAATGGACCTAGCATCATCTTCCATTTGACCTCGAAACTCATTCCCAGAGCTCTCCAAAATATCGTGTTTCTAAGCACATAAGCTTCCAATGCTTATGTATTATTTATATATATATATATATATATATATATATATATATATATATATATATATATATATATATATATATATATATATATATATATATATATATATATATATATATATATATATATATATATATATATATATATATATTAGACTGGCCCATCGTATAAGGGGAGAAATTATTTTGCCCATATATTTTTTACCGTTCCACTGAAAATCGTGTGTGAGAAATTTGGTGCAAATATTTTAATGATAACTCGGCCCTTATGGCAAATGAAAACTGAAGTAATGGAAATATTTGAAAATGTATTTTGTGTGCTACGTTATTTGCCATTTTCTCATATTACTGTTTATTATAATGAAAACTACACTATATTATATTTTATGCAGCTGATGAATACCTTCTAAATTGTACATTTATAACTATTGTTCTCTTTAAATTAACCGAAATATGATAAAAAAAAGTATAATTTTGTATGAAAAGTCTCGAATTTTGTCCATTTTCTTTGGCGTTAAAATTTTAATATGTAGTATTTAAATAAAATTATTATATGAGAAATATAAGCATGTTTTGCCCTCTGATTTGATACATGTATTATGTCAATGTGGTGTTTGAAGTGTGTATAATTTGCTTTTTTTTCCTATCGCAAGAAACACAACAAAACATCTCTATGAGAACAGATAGCATATTTGGAAACACGTGATTTCTTTTCGGTCCACGTTAGATATATAAATGTTCGTGACTCCGTACCCCACGTTTAGTTCAACATCGTCTTTTATTGAGAAGTTTGTTTGAAGTGAATTGGTCAATTATTTTCGCATAATGCCTAATCGTCGATTGTTGAGAAAGGATACTTTAGTGTGCCTAATGGGAAATTACTCTAGAAAAATGGTTGGCAGCAAACTTCCGTCCATCAAACAAGTGTTGAGTGTTTTATTTTTGAACATGCGAGAAGTTAGACTTACAGTACGAGAGAGTAGTAAATTAGTTATTGATGAAGTGATCATCTTTTGGAACAAAGCCCGCATCCCAACACGTGATGTTCAACATTGTATAAAAAAAAGTTGAAGTTCTATATAATACATGGGCTGGTTTGCCAAAAAAATTGCAAAAGACGAACAGAAACACAATTAAGAAATGAAGAAATCTTTGTGCAGGAATTTGACAACTTATTTGACATCGCACACCAAAACGCCCTTCAAAAAATGGATATAACAGAGGACAAAGAATTTTTAATAAATCAAAGGAAAAAAAGGCAGGGAAGGACACATGTACGGCCTAGATACAGTATTAGCTGCAAAGGAAAAAAAGAAGAGCGGGAAAAATCATATGCCTTATTGAAAAAGAGAAGTCATGAAGAAATGGAACTTTTAGGTAAATAGTAATAGATTACTTGTATGTATTATTTTTATTACCTTATTTTATTTCCATACTTTTTATCTTTCTTAGGCCACATTACATTTATTATATATCTTTAGCAGTAATAATGTAATATATATATATATATATATATATATATATATATATATATATATATATATATATATATATATATATATATATATATATATATATATATATATATATATATATATATATATATATATATATATATATATATATATATATATATATATATATATATATACTGAAACACATTTTACTATTTTCCAGGGGCATCGGTTTCAGATTTTATTTCTTCGCGTGAAAGTTCCGATGAGGAAGACGATCTACATGAAGAGGAAGGAAGATTTCACGAAGGAGGAGCATCGGCTTCACCAGAACCAAAGAAAAGAAGATCAGTAGGTAGAAAGAATATAATTACCGAAAAATTAGTTACCGCGTTAGATAAATGTAAAGTCAGCGACAGGGATGCAGTTCACGTACTAACAGCGGTAGCGGAAGCTCTAGAGTTTGACATTCATTCTCTATCTATAAGCCGAACAACAATACAACGCTGCAGGCAAAGTTTGCGCAAAGAAATTGCAGAAAAACGTAAGTTATATTTTAAAAAATAAACTTTACAGCTCCTGTAGTTCATTGGGATAGTAAACTGTTAGGTGTTTTAGGCGTAGAAAAGGTAGACAGATTAGCCATAATTGTAACTTTTTAAAGAACAGATTATAGGAATCCCAGTCATACCGAATTCATCGGGTAGAGAGCAAGCACATACAGTTTTCGAAGTTCTATTAGAGTGGGATATGACAGATAAGGTTATGGCGGGCCAGCGTTTCCATTGTCCGTCATGTATCTCCCTAAAAACTATTAATGCTACAGTAAAACAGGATACATTGCGGGAATGCGGGTCCAATACTGGTCCTGGAAATGTAAAAAAAAAAAAAAATTATATATATCTCAAAAACTACAATAGCTACAGCGGGAATACATTTTGGAATCCTGGTAAAATTTCACATAGAAAATGTAAAGGAGTAATAAAAATAAAAAATTATTGTTAATAATTATAGTAATATGATTAGAAGGCCTATTTAGAGACCTTTTATTGGTTTCTCGATAAAATAAATAGACTTTCTATTAAATTTTACTTTATACAGCACACTAGGGGCCGACGGGGAACATAGGGGGACGTTTTCCATACCCCGGAGGGGCGGAGGAACCCCGCGACACCCAAATACCAAAGAGCGGGGTTCCGGAGACCCTCCCCGGAAGAGAGTAGTCCTACCCCGTAGTTCCCAGGAAGGGAGACCGACTCCTGCCATCGGTGTCGGGATAACCTTGGGGTATTCTTTTAAAAAAAAAAAAAAAAGCAAAATTTAATAGAAAGTCTATTTATTTTAACGAGTAACCAATAAAAGGTCTCTAAATAGGCTCTCTAATCATATTACTATAATTATTAACAATAATTTTTTTTTTTTTTTATTCTTCTATCTGAAATTTTGCAGGATTCCAAATGTATTCCTTTCGCTGTGGCTATTGGACTGAATATATAATATATGTTTTTTTTTTTTTTTTTTTTTTTTTTACATCAGGTAGAGAGCAAGCGCATGCAGTTTTCGAAGTTCTATTAGATTGGGATATGGCAGATAAGGTTAAAGCGTTATGTTGCGATACAACAACTTCCAATTTTGGTAGGGTTAATGGTTGTTGCAATTTACTGGAACAAATGTTATAAAGAGAATTATTGTATTTACCATGTAGGAATCACGTTTATGAACTTATATTGAAAAGTGCATTTGATAAGTTGATGTCGCCCTCCAGTGGGCCTGACGTTCCCTTAAACGTTTAAACGTTTCCAGCACGAAAATCAAGTCCGCGATGAAAATAACTTGTGTTCAGGAAATCTTTAAAAATGATATAACTGAAATTCTTTCCTTTATCGACAATGTTTTGAAAACTCAACTGCCTCGCCATGATTACAATGAGCTATTGCAACTTACGCTGTTATTCCTTGGGAGAAGTTCCAAAGTTCCAGTTCGAGCTCCTGGGGCAATACATCATGCAAGGTGGATGGCAAAAGCAATTTTTTTTGTCTAAAGATCTATTTATACAGAGATCAATTCCATCTAACAGTTTCAGAAGAAACAAGTATTTTACAGCTATGTATTTTTATTGTAAAATTGTATATCAAAGCATGGTACAAAGCTCCCTTTGCACAACTCGTGCAGTATCATGATCTGTTTTCAAAAAATTAATACTTTTTAAGGAAATTAAACGTGAAATTGCGGATGCTGCGGTACTTAAATTTAAAAATCATATGTGGTACTTATCTGCACAAGCTTCTGCCTTAGTTTTTTTTTATGACAAGATCCCGGTAAATGTTAAAAGAAACATGGTTGATGCATTAAAAAGTGATGAACTATTTGGAGAGGCTAATAAAATAGAAATTGACATAAGGAGTAATATCTTGAATCTGGAAATTTTTGATTTCGTTTCCAAACATTCAAAACGTTTTTTGAAAGATTCAATCTACCTTCAAATTTCCTAGAACAAGATCCACAAACTTGGGAAATAAATGAACAGTACAATCATTGTCTTGAGATCGTTAAAAATAATAAAAGTCGTTATCCATGCCGCCGAAAGAGGGATTAAGTTAATTCGGGAGTATAACAGTAAATTAACCAAAAATGAAGAGCAGAAAAATTACATAATACAAGTTGTAGCATCTTACAGTAAACGTTTCCCAGATGTAAGCAAAGCAACCATGGTTTCATCATTTTAAATTATAATCAGTATTGATATATAAACTATTTTTTATTTAAATTATAATGTATATTGTGCATTACTAATAAATTATACATTAAATTCAATAAAGAAAATGTTTATTCACTTCATTATTGTTCATTTCCAAAACTTTTTTTCAAAATATAATTTTTTTAATTTCTGACAGTTTCTTTAAATATTTATCTCCATAGGGTCCACTTAATATTAAAATAATTTTATAAAACTTGGTACACATTACTTTTTAATAAAGCAGAACAGTTTAGGATGGTGAGACAAAATTTTTTTTTTGGGAAAACATGGGCCAGTATATATATATATATATATATATATATATATATATATATATATATATATATATATATATATATATATATATATATATATATATATATATATATATAACCTTTTACTCTGTATATATATATATATATATATATATATATATATATATATATATATATTGGGATGTACGCAGACACTATAAAAGTGAAAGTAAATTTGACCTTGAGAGCTGCGTCGAAAAATCGATCTCCGTAGAGGATCGATTTTGTGTCGAAATTGAATCCCGTAGGGATTCGATTTTTACGCTCCCGAGTAAGGGTGATCGAAATATTTGAGGTATCATTACCTAGGTTATTTTTTTTATTTTTTTTATTATTTGTTAATTATGTATGTGTAATTGCTGTTCAAAGCGTTGATACCGCTCCGCATCGGTCCATAGGGATGACGTAAGCTCGTCGCAGACGAAGTTACGTGACCATGCGCCCCCCGTAGGGGGTGCTGGCCCCCAAAGATTGGATAGTGACGTAGAAGGCTGAAACTAGGTATACACCCTTCTTATAAGGTAACCTCGTCGTAGACGAGGTTACGTGGCCATAAACCCCCCGTATAGGGTGCTGGCCCCTCCAAGTAGGAAATGATCATAGAAAGACGAAACTTGGCATACACCCTTCAAATAAGGTATCCTCAATGCATCCAAAGTTAAATGGCCGTACACCCTCTAGAGAGGGGTGCTGACCCCCTCCAAGTGGGAAATAACCGTAGAATGATGTAACTTGGTATACACCCTTCTTATAATGTATCCTCAGTACAATCCGAGTAAAGTGACGCTATGCCCATATGGTGTTGGGGCTGACCCCAATACCTTGAAAATGATCATAGAAGGATGAAACTCGGTATACACCCTTCTTATAAGGTATACCCGGTGCGGCCAAAGGTATGCATGACGCTAGCCCATCAGGGATGCGGGTGTTCCCAAATTCTTGGAAATTGATATAGAATGATGAAACTTGGTATACACCTTTCGTATAAGGTAATTTCATCACACACGAAGTTATGTCTCTACGCTCACATGGTGTAGGGGCTAAGCCCCAAAATCTTGGAAATTGACATAGAAAGATAAAATTTGGAGGCACACAGAAGAAGAAGAATAAATATGACTGCAGGAAGAGCACTGAGCTTGAGTAGACTCAAGGTCTTATTTTCAAATATTAATTATTTTATGAATTTTAGTATTTTTTTTAAAAAAATTATTTATTTTTTTCAAATTTTATTTATTTCTTGTTTTATTTGTTTAAAACATTTTGTTTTTACTAAAATTTTTATGCTTTTCAGGTTTATAACGTAAAAAATTTGCATTTTCACATACCCTAGAGCAGTAAATCAGTAAATCAAACCACCCACCCCACCCGTGATCTATTGATCTATTGATTCAAGTCATATTTTGTATAACAAAACACATAACTATTTATTTTTTATTTTATATGTTTAAAAAATATATATTTACTAAAACTTTTATTCTTTTTATGTTTATAACGTAAAAAATTTGCGTTTTTACATACCCCAAAGCAGTAAATCAGTAAATTAATAAATCAAACCACCCTCCTCTGCCCTCCTCCCCTCCACCCACCATCCCATGATCTATTGTTCTATTGTTTCAAGTCACATTTCGAGTATCATTTTGGATAAACATAACATAAAAAACAAGTTCTTTATACACTGATACACGAATATATGCTAACGTAACAAAGTTTTCACAATAATAAAGTTAACATAGCATCACCTGAACTATGAATATAATATACAACAACAATCCTAGCACACCTTAAGTACGAATAAATTGCTAGCATTAACAAAGTTCCACACTTAACAACAGTAAAGTAACTAACATAGCATTCAAAAACGTAACCTATTCACACTTTGTCGAGCATATATCTAACATATCAATGTTAATTTTACATTAACAGGGAAATATTTAACAAAAATTTATCATAACAACAAAGCTTTGTTACATTACCATAGTAATAATATTTAACAAAAATTTGCCATAACCTTACCTAACTATCATAATACCTAACGGATAAATACAAACATAGTAAAGTTTTATCCTCTGTAAACCTAAATTATGAACATAGCATACTTAACACACAGCAGCCAGATGAATAATAAACAGCTGTCATTAACTTAAACAATAAAGCAAACATAGGGGAAGTAAAACAAGTTTTCATTTTTTATAACAATTTTCACTGAAAAGAGCGTTATATAAATACATAAAAACATATGTTTATTTTAAATATATTAATTCATCTATTCAGGGGGACATAGGGTTCAACATAAATTGAGCAAATTCTATATATCTCTCCAGAGATTCAACACCCTTTGAAAGGATGTAAGTATAAATGTATTCTGCAACACTAAACCATTTTTCTGCATATTTTGGTTCAACAGCACTCATTCTCACATACCAGAGAGAATTAAACTTATCCATGCTGCTAGTTATTAACATACTCCTGTTTACCCCATTATACGGTAAACCACATGTTTCAGTGTAAATATCGTAGATTACTCCATGAGCTATATGTATTAAGTCCTCAAGTATGTCAACATCGTCAAGATGCGATGTTAATTCGTTTTTCATTTTAATCGAAGCTGTAATATTTTCAGATGTTCGAACCTTGTCTGCAACGATGTTACGTCGTACGAAAGGTGTATTCCAAGTTTCATTCGTCAATAAAGGCTTTTAATATTGTCACACGACGAGAAAACAACATCTATTCTATTAGAACCTCTCACACTGTCTCCATAGCTAGATATTTCACTACGAGTCGATACATCAGATGACACACACTTATATTTTACCCATGCTCCTGCGATATCAATAATCTTGATGAATTCTTCAACAGAAATGAATAAGGGTCTATTATTTGCACCTCCGGCTGGAATATAAGCAATGTATAAGGTTCCATTCGGTTTACGAATAAATATAAATGACACATCGTTTGGAATAACGAAGGTCCTCGTAGCGATATCGACAACAAGCGTAGAGGTGGGTTGAGATGTCATCGTTCCAACACAGCGAAAAATGTCCTAATGATGAAACTCGAGTGTATAAACAATCCCCAAATGTAATGAGGTTCTTTCAACCAATCAGAAGAAAGTAAACAAGAATATGACGTACGAACTAACCATATCAGTTCAAAAGTGCATATAATCTCGCCAGACAACAACAACAATAACAATAAACATGTTTACTATGGTAATATGTGTATACAAAGGAGACCTATACTATTTCAAAAAAAGCAATGATAAAAAAAACAAAAAAGGTGATAATAATAATAATAATAATAATAATAATAATAATAATAATAATAATAATAATAATAATAATAATAATAATAATTGTGACAGGATATATATATATATATATATATATATATATATATATATATATATATATATATATATATATATATATATATATATATATATATATATATATTTTTATGAATATTTTATATATAAAATATAATAGACTTATCTATACGGATAACATAATAATATATATAAATAATAATAATTGTTTCAGGATATATATAATTATATTATATACATATATCTCTCAATATTCATCACATACATATCGTTTTTTTACGAGGACTTAAGATTTAAAAGCGCTAAGTCTTTACACAAAAACCAGTCATTTTCATAGTTATACCTAAGATATTTTTTCACTTCCTCGATACCATCATAGAGTACATGTGTAAAAAGTTCACGTTCAGACACTAAAATTTGTTTACTAGATAGATCAGCTTGGTAAATACTTTTGTGCCATAGTTTTCTAAGTAGATAGATGAACTTCTGTACATCTATAGAATTTAAGAAGCGTTCAGTGATAGTCTCAGAATCATCGACCAGCATTTTCCTAAAGGCGTAATATTCCTGGTATAACATGTAATGTGTAACAGTTACATAATTAGACAGCATTTCCGATTTCTTCTTTTGCATTATTACCCTCCTACGAACCTCTGACAGATATTTTATCTGCGGTAATCCAGAAATATAGATTCTACGAGCCGTAGGTTCAAATACGCCTGTTTCATTACACATCTTCCATTCGGTGTGAAATTATATACTTAGGAAAAGAGAGAGTAAGGTGGCTGCCTTTGTGATACCCTCTTCTGCTAATAATCGTTTTCGGTGAATCTAAAACTTCGTTGGACTTAGAGTACTCCTTGACCCATTCTGCAGCGTAGTGACATAAACAGATTAGTTCGTCTGTACTCATAAAAATACGTTTATTACTAGAGTATACAGATTAATTAATACACGTGAAAAAATCAGATCTATTGTTTTATATATATATATATATATATATATATATATATATATATATATATATATATATATATATATATATATATATATATATATATATATATAGTATACTATATATATAAGATTGAAACCCCACAACCGGGGATCTTGATTTCCCACTGTATAATGTCTTGTAGAGGTATATCTGTTAAGACGTAACATGATGCACACTTAGTGAAAATAGAACACTATTTTAAACAGAACACAACACCCTAAAACTTTCAAATCCACAACAATTATGACACTAAAATAATAAGTCTCAGGAGAAAAGATAAATATAAAATTACGGGTACAAACAGAAGTCTACGAAATAAGGAATATTATATATATATATATATATATATATATATATATATATATATATATATATATATATATATATATATATATATATATATATATATATATATTAGGAATATTATATATATATATATATATATATATCAGAAAAAGGTACAACACATTCATGTTTATACAAAAGCTAACAGGAAGGTTAAACCTGTTTACATTTGTACTTTCACTTTTAGGCCTTACGCGCCATTCGTTTTATGTTTGTATTTGTATTTCGTGTTTCATTCAATGCTATCGCTCCGGCAAACTAATAAATGCTAATTGGAACTAAGAACATACCTAACTTACGAATAAATAGTTTTCACCTACTCCCTTACACCCCTACAAAGAAACTAACTATCATACTTACCAAGGTTTGATACTATATGACACAATATCTTCGGGTCAGTTAGGCTTACACGGTAGGCTTATCATTAGGGTTACTTTCATGTTTATACAAAAGCTTTCACGAATGCGCTCACTCAGCAACATAATCTCAAGCTTTACTATACATAACCGAACAATTTTCAACGATGAGTTCCAACTACCTGGAGAACACCCCCAAAGTAGCATGAAGACTAATCTCGGGGTATAAGCGGTAAGGGCTGGCC
>JABUQX010065210.1:0-7500 GCA_015478945.1 Trachelipus rathkii
ATATATTATATATTATATCTATTATTTGCAATAAGGATTTTATTTATAACTAAATTATTTATAATGAATTTAATATTTTATTTATTTTTATTACTATATATATATTATATATGTAATTTTACATATTTATTTTTTTTTAATATATATTAATTTTTTATATAGGTTATTATTAATTTTAATTATTAATTTATTTAATTTATATAATAATATATTTTAATTTATAATTTATTCTATTATTTGTATTTATTTATTTAATAAATATATATTATATTATATATTATATTAATATTTAATTTTATGAATTTTATATGGGAAAGGATAATAATTATAATATAAGGGACCATTATAATATAATATAATTAATATATATTATATTATATATTCACCAAGCCAACATTCATTTTCCTATTTAAAAGAAGAATCGTGTGTGTAGAACTTGTTCGATACTCCGAATTCCGAATGCCGAATCCGATCCAGCACCTTCAGATTCGAAATCAATCCCGAATAACGTGGTGTAGTAAATTCTCGAATTAAGAATCCATGTAAAAGCTGAATCGCGAATCCGAACCAATCCGGTCGAATCCTTCCAATGATTTTTTTAGCAAAATTAAATTATCCACCAAACTATGACATATTTTTTTTCAAATACTTATGAGATATATAAATAAAATTTGTTTTTTCATTTTTAATTTTTTTTACTGTCTGATATACATATTTATTTGAAGAAATAATACTTTTTAATTATTATTAATATATATATATAAATTATATATATAATATATATATTATATATATCTATATTAATATATATATATATATATATTATATATATATATTATATATATTTATATATATATATTATATATATATATATATATATATATATATATATATATATATATATGTGTGTGTGTGTGTGTGTGTGTGCAAAAATCTTTAGAGAGTTTTAAAACAGCTCAAACTCTTAAAATGTAAAGAAACAATTTAAAACCATTTAAGAACTAAACAGGGAAATAAAAATATTAAAAATTAAACAGTAGTTTACGTTTCGAGACTAAGTACAATGTCTCCTCCTCAGAACTTACAATGGAAATAAAATTAATTGTAACAAAATAAATAATAAAATTAAAATATGAAATATAAGAAATGAAAGTAAATTAACAGATGGCAATAAAAAACTACTTCACAATAAATTATTTGATGATAAATATTTAATTTTTTCTGATATGAAATTTCTTGTTATTAGATCAAAATTAAAGAATCCTTCGGAAATATTAAAATTAGATTTAGTTGAAATGAAAAAAGATTCTAAAAATTGATTTAGATTTTTATAAAAATCTAAATCAATTATTAACTTGGAGGAAAAAATTAACCGTTTTTTAAATAAACTATTGAAAATTAATAAGATTGATAAAACATTATTTAATGATATATACTCTCATGGCTCTTCCCAAGGTACTTTATATGGTCTCCCCAAGATACATAAAGTTAATATCCCCATCCGCCCCATCCTGGCTGCCTTAAATACTCATTACTATAAATTAGTAAAATTCCTAGTACCCTTTCTGACCCCCTTTGCCACTAATGATTATATAATTAAAAATTCCTACAGCTTCAAAAACTGGCTTTTAGGTATTAATTCGAATAGTTTTTTTATGACAAGTTTTGATGTGGAATCCTTGTATACAAATATCCCCATAAGAGATGCAATTGATTTTCTATTGGAAAATATTTTTCATTTAAATAACGAATTTCATGGCCTCACCAGGTCTGAATTTAAAACTTTACTGAATTTAGCCACGCAAGATACTTATTACTTTTTTAATAACAAATTATACCAACAAACTGATTCCTTAGCTATGGGTTCTCCACTCAGTGCCACACCTTGCCAATTCATACCTAAGTCACTATGAAGAGATTTGGCTACATAATTGTCCACCCTCTTTTAGACGCAGTTCATTATTACAAAGAGTTCATGGAGATACATTCTACTTTTTTTTCAAACAGAAATGAAATACTCCCCATTTTTTTGGAATTATTTAACATCGCACAACTGAATTAATACATCTAACGTTCACAAGGAAAGAATGAAGTTGACGGCACCGATTCCATTTTTGGATATGTTTTAATTAAGAAAACAGATGTAAATTTTTACCATAAATGTTATCGTAAAAAAAACTTTTGTCGGTGAGTGCTGTGGTGTGTCTGTCGATTTGCTGTTTGTGTTTGGTTTTCGTGTTTTGAGCGTGGTTTTGATTGTGCCATTGTGTTTACGCTTATGTTGTAGTGGGGCTGGTGTTGTGTGGGGTAGCGAGATTGGTCGCGATCAGTGTGGTTTGAGTCTTTGGACAGTTAATCGGATATTGGGGGGCGTGCACTTCAGTTTCTAATTATCCGTCTTCATTGCATGAGAATTTAAATTTTTCTCTAAATTTTTAAAAATAATTGGTTACACCCCGTTTACCATTAGTCATTAAGTACATAAATGATTTTCTGAACTCACGTTCCACAACCCAACCTCTAACATATTCGGCTTTGAAATGCACGTTGTATATTAAAATTACTCTTTTTAATCGAACACAGATTTCACGAAACTTTCGTTAAGAATTTAATCCTCCTCTACAAGGCTATCTTCCCAACTGAAATCTGCTAATTTAGTATTTCACAACCTCATCACGATCTCTTCCAATTTGCATACTTAAGGTTTAAGTCGGCAAGTTTTGACGATTCTCCTGCTTTTTTGAGTGTAACTTCATAAATAGCTGTAATAGTTTGTCCTGATCTATATTGGCAGCCACCTCGCGCCAATCCTACGTGAAGATATGACGGCCAGCAGAGGCAGATTTCTATCCGTACAAAACTTGGTTTGAATTCCCCTTTCCCATTCAGCTTTTAGAGAACCACTCAGCAAACTCAAACGACCACACCTTTAACTAACAATAATTTCACTATTATTAACTCAAACAAATTCCGCCAACGCCAGCCTACATATTTTGAAACTTGTAACTTCACAACATTAAACCCATCTCTTAAATAGTGATTCCGCCCAGTTTAAACTACAGCTACTTACCTCGATAAGAGTCACGACAGTTTCAGGGTTAAATTCGATTGATAATAAGAAACTTAAAGTTTTCAGAGGCTTGTCTGGTGGGTTTTGATTTTTCGAGTGAAATAAATACTTTTTGAAGTTGACGTGCATTGTCTATATACTCATAATTTCCATTGCCTTTATTTGCTATTTGTTCCATCGTGTAATCTTTATAGATTACCGACGGAGAGTACGTTTCGTTTTTTTTTTTTTTACTAATTATTACATATTTCTTTTGTAATATTTAAAGCCCTTGATTTTTGATCATGAGTGATTCTAATGTTTACTGTACTATATATATTATATTATATTTAAATAACTAATCACCTAAATTTTTATAGAATTTTGTGTACTTAAAATTATTTTTGTTTTATTTTATAGTGTTTTCACCTGATGATGGAAATTGCCATTTCCGAAACTTTGTAATTTCGAATAAAGTTTAATATGTGGAAGGCCCTAGTATTGCTTTCTAATTCAAGTTATCTCTTAAATAAACTATAAAATTCGATAGAAAACATATCATATAATTATATTGTTTATACTATTAGATATAGCTATTTATTTATCAATAAATTAATATATTATCTGCATAATTCTACCATTGAATTTGTTAGGCTTAAATTTTCTCATATTATAAATATTAGTTTGCAATTTTGAATAATTTTGGATTAATAATATTGATCTTAATATTATAATATTATTAATATAGTATTGGCTTATATTAAATAAACATTTGAATGAATTCGAGCCAAATATTTTTTTTATTTAATTTTTTGAGTGTCACTTTATTTTTGTGACTTTGTTCTCAGCGTGATCAGCTGACTAGAGTATACAATTAAACGCTGTTTCGGAGAATTTAATTTAACATTGAGACTGAATATTCTTCGTATTTTTAAAAATATTAATAATATAATTATAATTGATTATACATATTAAATATTAATCTTAATATAAGTAATATTATTTATAATAATATTGTTTAAATTATGTTGAATAATTATGTTTAATTATGTTGAATATCGTAAATTGAAATAGATACTTCTTGTTTTGGAACGAGACCTTATACGTTGATGTGGTATCAGTTTCGTCGTGCGCGTCAGCTGGCGTATATTCACAAACAAACATCATTGTAACAAAATTTAATTAATAGATGAAACTGAAAATTTTCCATATAGTTTAATTATTATAATTGTAGTTATTTAAATATATATTGGATATTGATTAACATAGAAATAAACTTTGATTAAATTTTCAAAATTTATTTGAAATTTAAATTTGTTCATATTACTAAAAAAATATATATATTTTTTTTAAGTTTGAATATTTGTATTAAAAATAAAAAAATTTTTTTTTGAATTTGTAAAAAAAATTGTTATAATTAAATTTAAATATATATATAAATATACCTAAATTAAACCTTGATATTTATATATTATAGAGTTAAGGATAAATTTCATGAACGTCATTATTTTTCGTCAATAACATTGTAACATCCATTTATTCCTGCAAATAATAAATAGCGTAATCTGCTACTGAATATGACGTATTTAATGACACTTACTTAAAACCCCGATAACGTCATTAACGTCTTTTGATTAGATGACACTTTTTTTTCTTTTACATTTAACTTAGTTATCAATTAATGTAAATTATTATCAGATTCACTGTCAATATTTCCTTTTTTTGCATGGCTAATCTAACTTTCGTGTAAGTTAGATGATTCCTTTGTTATTGTTTAACATCATTGCTCTCTAAAAGCGTGGATGTGAACTTAGAGTATGATAATAAGTCCTCTTCTCTTCATCACCTGAGTAGAGTATAAATCTGCCTTGCCAATGCAACCGTATCAATTAAAATACTAACAAACTATCTCGGCAGCTTCGATCTAACCGGTTCCATCACTGTCATTCTTTCAACTTCTCTCCCTCTAATCAGGTACCGTGCAGGCTCCTAATAAATATCTCATTATGGTATGTAGGACATAACCATGAGCGATTATAGTTGTTTTTTATTTGGCATATTAAATAGTCTTGTATTTGTGGTTCATTCGAAGCGAGGAACTCTCGCAAGTTGAATCTTAAATAGGGACATATTAACATTTACATAATCGTGATATACTTAATAATTATGAATGATACCTGCGGTCATACGGGTACGAGTAGGATGGAAGAAACACTAACATAACTATCTATCTTTTGTGTTTATCTTGTTTTTTTGGAGAGAAATTTAGATCTTTATTTAGAGGTGTATATAAATTTTTTTTGCGTCTTTGGTTAAACCTTTTATTACAGTGTAACAGAATGATGACTTAAGACCTCATCGTGCTTATATTATATTCGACTGGATGCATTACTCGGTGAAAGTTATCCAAATATTATTCATTAAAGGAACCGATTCCTTTACTTTCTTAGTTGGAATCAAATTCACATTTATATTTATTTCAATCGGTAAAGGTTGCAAAACTCATTTTATTGTTTTAATATTTCAAATCCATTATTGTTTCACTTACCAGACGGTCGTATAGTAGCGAACGGTGGGCGTGGTCTACTCATTGGCATCTTACGACTTTTTTAACCCTTCTGGCTAGGCCACAACTATTATCCAAGTACCGCGGTTGGGTGCGCGTTAGGGGTATTTGTGGTTAGGATGTGTTTGGGTGTTTAGTGGAGGCTGGTACCATCTTTCACCCACTGCATGCCAATGTATTAGCAGTTGTAAAATGATATATATATATACTATACTATATATTAATATAATATATATATATATCTATATATTTATATATCATATATATATATATATATAAATAATTTTTTTTTAAAGATATATACTATTTAGTATTTAATATTAACCCTTTCAAGCATACAGGGCAAAATAATACCCACGAACTTTTCAAGCCATTATAAGCCATAATTTACATATATTTAAGGTTTTTTTTCCCGAATGCTAATCTACGGACTCGAATCTACAATATTTGTAAAGGATACAATATGCTCAGGAGTCAGTCTCGCTTGATTAGCTCATGGTGAAAGTAGGTTTCGTCTCATTTGAAAAATTAACACTTTTTTCGCGTTTGGAGCATGCCCATTTTCTTAAATTTTTTCAACATAAGTAATATAAAACTTATATTTACTTACATTTTTTGAAAGAAGATTAGTAACGTAATTGATACTCTAAATATAAAAAAATAAGGTAACTTACTAAAATAGAAATCAAATGAGTGAAAAAGCTGTAGACCTTATAATACCCATTGCGCAATAAGTTATAAAATTATTGAATATTCATTTTGGCAGTCTTTTATATACTATATATCTATATATATATATAATATATATATATATAAATATATATAGCTATATAATATATATATAATAATATATATATTATATATATATATAATATATATATATATTATTATTTTAATTATTAATAATACATTTCATCTTTTGTCCCGCTTGAGCGGGGTAGTGGTGCGTACAGCCTCCCTCATTCACACCCCTCTCATCTCGCCCTCACCCACGCTCCTCACCCACTCTACTCCCTCGCAACACCCTCCCTCTTCTCCCCCATCCTCCTCTCCAGCATCTCTTTATCCCATCCATCCACGCTCCTTCTTGGTCTCCCCTTTCTCTCCTTCCTATCCCCTCGCGCCTCCCACACTCGTTCTAACCGCACTCCTTGTTCCTCCATCTCACTAAATCCCATACCGATCTTAACATTCCTTCTCCGCTCTTCCCACCAGACCATTCCCTCCAATCACAGTCTCTCCCTCCACACCCTATTCCCCTAATCAACGTCCCTTCTACTGGACCCCACAAACGCTCTTCAACCCCTTCATAGCTCAAATACTTCCAACTTTTTCCTGGACCTGGCATTAAACCCCCACGTTTCACACCCGTACAACACCGCTGGTACACACAGATTTTCTCAAACATACTTATCTTTGACTTTCTGTGTATGATCCCCGCTTTCCATATTCGTCTCAGACCACATCAAGCTCTCATTCCTTCACCTATTCTATGCTCTATCTCCTCTTCATCCCTCCCCCCTTACCCAACTCCATCCCTAATTATCCAAAAATCTTTACTTCTTCCAATACTACACCCCTACTGCCCTACCTCTAACAACCTCTCCTCTACACTTCTCTCTCCTCCTCAACACTAACACTTTACATCTTACCAGGATTTTATTTTAAGCCCCTTTTTGTCCACACATTCTCTCAAACTCCTCACCAGATACCTCAGCCCTTCCGCGTTATTCGCCACTAGGGCAGTATCATTCGCAAACAGTATCATGTTCACTTTCCCTTCTATTCATTCCCATTCATCATTCACCCCTCCCCCTCCCTTCACCATTCTCTGCAAACACTCTCCATAAACAAATTGGATAGCCACGGCGACATTACACACCCG
>JABUQX010065210.1:20000-22500 GCA_015478945.1 Trachelipus rathkii
TATATATATATATATCATATATATATATATAATATATATATTATACTATATAATATATATATATTTAATTATATATCTCTACTGATATATATATATATATATTCTAATATATATATAATATTATAGATATATATATTTATATATATTATATATATAATATATAATACTATATATAATATTTATATTATATATATATATATATTTCAATATATATATTATATATATAATTATATTATATATATATATTATATAATCTATTATATATATATTTATATATATAGTGTCGATGTGCATATATATATATATAAAATAATATATTATCTTATATATAATATTATATATATTATATATATCCTCTACTATATATATATATATATATATACTATAGTGTAGATGTGCTATATATATATAATATATATATTATATATATATATATAATCATATTTATATTATATTATATCTTATATATAAATATATATAATATATTTATATATTAATATCTTTATATATATAACTATATATATATATACTATATATATATAATTATATATATATATAATATATAATATATATATATAATATAATATATTATATAGTATATTATAATATAATATTATATTTAATATCTATATATATATAGTATATATATATATAAATATAATATATATTATATATATATATTAAATATATATATATATATTATCTATTATATATATATAATATATGGGTGTGTGTTATTGTTTGTTTGTTTTGTGTATAAATCTTAATATATTTGTTCTTTAAATAATGATCCTCACGTTTCTTAATTGGGTCTCTCGTTTTTATTTAAAAAGGTTTCAAACATTTTTCTTCTTATGCTATTAGTTATTTTCCAATGTTCTTTATCTGTCTGTCAATACGGTTGTCGTGCGCTCGTCCTGTTTGTGTGTAGGTGTGTGGTGTGTGTGTTTGTGTGAGGTGTATGTGTGGTGTAGGTGTGTGTGTGCGTGTATTGTGTGTTTGAGTGTGTGGTTTTTCTCACACTCATTTATAAATTGGTTCGTGGCCGACTTGAGAATTGAAAGGAGCGGAAAATTCGCGATTGATCTTCGCGGCTATAGAAATCGATGAAGGGGTCGGGGGGGGGGGGGGGAGGGATGGGTCTTCGTCTTTTTTTTAACCTTCCAGCCTCGCCTCAACACTTCTTCACAAAAATAATAATAATATAAAATAATTAATAATAATTATCAATAATCATATAATATAAAAATAAATAATAATAAAATATAATCATAAGAATAAAATAATAATAATATAATAATAATAATAATACTATAATAATATAATAATAATAAAATAATATCTTTGAAAATATTAATCATATGCAATGTGCTATGTTTTTATTTACCAAGAATCAATTTTATGTATGCTAAAAATTTTCTACATTGGAACTTCTGAAACCTTAAATTGCTCAAAAAAATGTTACGTTTATCCTCAGAAAAGTTTTTATTGACCATAACTCTAAAAACGTACCAAAAAAGAACAAAAAAAGCAATAAAATAGCTATTTAATAATGTTATAGGCATGCTTTGAAAACATTCGCAAATATAATTACAAAAATAATGTAAATCTGAAGTTTCTGTGGAATCTCAGATTGGATCGTTAGATCTTTGGATCGTTGGATCGTTAAATCGTTAAAACCTTAAATCCTTGCATCGTTGGATCGTTTTATCGTTATACGCCTTTATCGTTGGATCGTTGGATCGTAGGATCTTTGGATCGTTGGATCGTTGGATCGTTAAATCGTTAGCTCGTTGGATCGTTAGATTGTTGGATCGCTGGATCGTTGGATCATTGGATCGTTAGATCGTTGGATCGTTGGATAGGTGGATCGTTAGATCGTTAGATTGTTGGCTTGTTAAATTGAAAAATCGTTGGATCTTTTTACCGTTGGATCATTGGATCGTTGGGTAGTTAGATCGTAAGATCGTTGGCTTTTTGGATCGTTAAATTGTTGGATCGTTGAATCGTTGGGTCGTTTTATGGTTGAATAGTTCGATCGTTGGATCGTTAGATTGTTCGATCGTTGGATAGTTAGATTGTTGGATCATTGACACCCTATATCTTAGAATCGGTGGATCGTTTGATGGTTTGATAGTTGGATAGTTAGATCGTTAGATCTTTGGTCCGTTACGTCGTAGGATCGCTTGGATCGTTGGATCGTTTTATCATTTTATCGTTTTATCGTTGGGTCGTTGGATCATTTGATCGTTGGATAGTTAAATTGTTGGATCGTTGGATCGTTAGATCTTTGAATCTTTGAATCGTTGGATCGTTGGATAGTTGGATCGTTGGATGATTGGATCGTTGGATTGTTGGATAATTGGATCGTTAAGTCGTTGAATTGTTGGATCGTTGGATCGTTGGATCGTTGGATCATTAGATCGTTGAATCTTTGGATCGTTGGATCGTTGGAACGTTGGATAGTTGGATCGTTGGATGCTTGGATCGTTAGATCGTT
>JABUQX010065210.1:30000-31567 GCA_015478945.1 Trachelipus rathkii
AAATTCCCTCCAAGAATTTTGGTCGAGTTTTGTTTAGTTTTTCAAAGTTTGAAAGTTGGAAGAAGGAAGATCCAGAGAAGATCTAGAGAAGATTTGAAATATGTAAAGCATTCCTCTTAATTTACATACATATTAAATGTCTCAGACGAAGCTCCAATCACAACATTAGACATTTTCTAATGTTATCTATTTTTGTATTATTTTTGCGTATATAATATATATATATATATATATAAATATATATATATATATATATATATATATATATATATATATATATATATATATATATATATATATATATATATATATATATATATATATATATATATATATATATATATATATATATATATATATATATATATATATATATATATATACATAGTGATGGGACAGGTTGCTCTATAAAATAGAGAGAATAAAGCTCTCATGTAAAATGAGAGGCAATTATGGTTTGATTGACAGGTGGTGATTGTTGACATGCTAATTACCCTAATTATCTTTTTCTCGATTATATTATTTAATTAGCTTTGAATTTTCCGTTTTTTTTTTTTGTTTTTTTTTTTGTTTTTTTTTTTTTGCTTCGTCGTTGCGCACGCACAGGAATGACAGGTCATCATGATGGATAGTTACTTTTTCAGGGGTGTTAATTATCTTAATTAGCTTTCCGGATATTCATTTTCGGCTTCGGCTGCATTCGCACCGGATGAGCATCGCATCACATCGCACCGCACCGCCCAGCGCCTAGCAACGGCCATAGCAACGGATGTCTTAGAGACATCGTATCTCCTCCAAACTTGGTCCCCCGCCGTCTGGTGGTGTCACCTTCCTGGAGACAGGGTTTCGCGCGCGTGCACACCCCGGAGGGGGTACTGACTGACCCCCCCAAAAAACAAGACAAATCTCCGTGGAAAAAAAGTTGAAAATAAATATATTAATATATGGGGAATTATAGAAGAATTAGTTGATTGAATGTTGTAGGGAAGATATATGCTGGTATTTTGGTCGAAAGAGTGGTTCGAGGGACTGAAGGACTGATTAGAGAAGAACAAGGTGCATTTAGAAGTGGTAGAAGATGTTTGGATCAAATCTTTACAATAAAACAAATGGTTGAGAAAATGAGGGAGAAGAAGAATAAATTGTATTTAGGTTTTATGGATTTGCAACAGGCTTATGATAGGATTAATAGGGAAGCTATATGGCAGGTGTTAGTAATATATATGGTGTTGGTAGCAAGCTTCCGAATGAAATCAAGCGTATGTATGACGATAGTGAAGCGTGTGTAAGAATAAATGGAGTCGAAAATGATAGGTTTAATATTAATAACGGAGTGAGGCAGGGATGTGTTATGTCTACTTGGTTATTCAATTCGTATATAGATATGGTTATGAAAGAATTAGAAGTGGGGGTGGCAGGGGATGGTGTTAGAATGATAAAGAATGGAAGAGAGTGTAGGATGCCCCACCTATTATATGCAGATCATTTAGTTTTGTGTGGAGAATCTGAAGAGAGTTTGAGGAGATTGATTGAGAGATTGGCAAAGTGTCTAAAAGGATGGGTTTGA
>JABUQX010065211.1:0-29128 GCA_015478945.1 Trachelipus rathkii
CACGCTTCAATAATAATAATAATAATAATAATAATAATAATAATAATAATAATAATAATAATAATAATAATAGATGATGATAAAAATAATAATAATAATAATAATAATAATAATAATAATAATAATAATAATAATAATAATAATAATAATAATAATAATAATAATAATAATAATAATAATAATAATAATAATAATAATAATAATAATAATAATAATAATAATAATAATAATAATAATAATAATAATAATAATAATAATAATAATAATAATAATAATAATAATGATATGTTTGAGTGAGTGTGTGTGTCAATTTTATTAATATTATGATATGATTTAATAATCATAATGTTTTATTATTATTATTATTATTTTTATTATTAAAAACCAATTATCATGTATTATATATTAATTATTATTATTGTTATTACTATTATTATTATTGTTATTATTATTATTACTTAATAAAAGGGTTAGTAGAAAATAATAAAATTCAAAACTTAATAACAAAATAGAGAATATTTGAAAAAAATACAAAGTTTGCGAAAAAATAGAGTACTATTTTTTATTTTTAGTTATTTATTTTATTGTTTATTTTATTTATTTATTTATTTATTTATTTTTTGAAAAGGTCTAATAATTTTGAAATTCGATTAGAATCATAATACAATCTCCATTTCCTAAATTTCTTCTGATCAGTAATAATAATAAAAAAAATAAATGGGAATTCTGTTCTTTCATTAGACGGAATTAAGTTCTCTGGAATAGAAGGAATAAATTCAGTTAAATTTTTTGAATATCTAATCTCGGGAGACCGTGATTGGATAGATATCTTAAATATCTTGGATAGATATAATAGATATCTTTTTTCCTAAAATCATGAGAAAAAAATTACTTTAAATAATTCCATTAGCGTAGAGGGAATCTCCTCTACCACTATTTTCTCTTCCCATGAAGGGTTGTGACAAGCCTAGCAACCCGACAATTGACACTCACTTTCTCAAAAGCTTGTTTAACTGAGACGTGCACTTATAGTGAGAAAGAAAAAAAAGCCCAGCATGTAAAAATTTCTTGCGTAGATATGGTTGTAAAATCTTTCAATAAGGTCCAAGTAGTTATTTAGTACGACATTTGGAATACACACAAGCACACAGGGACACACATACACACACATATATATATATATATATATATATATATATATATATATATATATATATATATATATATATATATATACTATGTATCGATATTAAAAAATATCGATTTTATGTATCGATATAATATAAATAGCCAAACATATAGCAACCAACATGATAATATATAAATATATATTCTTTATATATATATATATATATATATATATATATATATATATATATATATATATATATATATATATATATATATATATATATAAATATATATATATATATATATATATATATATATATATATATATATATATATATATATATATATGCGTTAAAATTTAGCATTTATAATTGTGTCTGGGTACTCTTCTATAATAAACCTAAATTTTATAAAATTTATATTTGTTTTATGTTGTTCACTATTCTTGTAACTTAAAATTTAAGAATATTTCCTTTTATTTTATTGTCAAAATTTTAGATTATGTAAGTTTGTAACACCGATATTATTAGATTCTGAAACTAAGAATAAGGAATATTTTTAAAAATATTTAAAATAATGTCGATGTTGCCATGGACTTGATATTGTTAGCCCAGAAAGAACTTTAAATGTTTCAATTAAGATATGATTACAATTAGTTGTTAAAGTGTATAAGATTTATTTATTCGTATGGGAACTAATTTAGTACCCGAGACTTTTTTGGAGTTAAAAACTCGTCAGAAATTTTAGAAGTATGAAAAGAATGATTTATTTTTAGTAGTTATATAAGCTAAAATAAAAATTAATATAAATTGAAATTAAAATTAGAATAAAAAAAAGACCCAAAAAGTTTTCTTACACTTCAAATTTAATTCGAAAAGTGGATAAGTGTCAAACAAAACAGTATGTAATGTACAGCTGGAATTAAAGTTAAGAAAAAGAGAAACAAAGGTTTATGGTAACATTCGTGTTTACGTTGCAAGAATAAACTTAAAATTGGGATTTCAGAAGAGCTTAGAACTTAGAATCAATTTGGAGTGAAAAAAAAATTCAATGAATTTTGAAAAATAAAGTCATGTTCTGTTTAATATATTTTCTTTTTTCTCTTTAGTTCTTTCATGGTAAAAGTTACTTAACGCCCACACGGAACGGGAGCTCGGATCCAAAAAAAATTTTCACAGGTGGCCCCTATCATACATAAATAGATGTTTTCGGGGCGAAATGAAATTTTTTTCCTGACCTAACCTAACCTAACCTAACCTAACCTAACCTAACATAACCTAACCTAACCTAATTTCGCCCCTAGAACATGTAAAAAAAAAAAATTCATTTCGCCCCTAGAACATTTATTTATGTATAATAGATGCTACCTGTGAAAATTATTTTTTGATCCGACCTCCCGTTCCGTGTGGGCGTTAAGTAGGGACCGACCGGGGCCCCGGCCCCGGCCCCGGCCAACCCCGGCCATTTTTAGCGACCCCGGCCCAGGCCCCGGCCAAAAATCAGGAAAAACCGGGGTTTTCTACCGGGGTTAACTGTAAATTTACACTAAATAATAGAGGGTTAAATCAAACAAAATAAAAAAATATATTTTAATTCCATTACTCCTTTGTTATAAATTGATGCAAAATATATAAACATACCTAAATATAATCAATTTTTTTTGGTATTTACTATGATTTCAAATTAAAATTGAGGCCAAATTATAATTTTTCCGAGTTTTTAACATAAAAATATTCGAAATTTGATATATCAAACGAATTCGGAAAAGGAAATAAATATAATTGTTAAAATATTAATATATTTATTTATTTAAAGTAAATATCTTCAAGAAAATCAAATATTTTCCGAAATCTCTTTTCAAAATTATTTATTTAATTGAATTAATATATATATATATATATATATATATATATATATATATATATATATATATATATATATATATATATATATATATATATATATATATATATATATATATATATATATATGATACTCTATACACATAAAAAAAAAAATATAAATATATTAATACAAACATATATATATATAAATATATATAACAATATATATATAATAATATATATATATATATATATATAGCATATATATATATATATATATATATATATATATATATACTAACTATTACTTTACTCTTATATATATATATATATATACTCTTCTTATATATAGGATAGTCGTCACCCTAGGCACGTAAAATAATACTTTAATAAAACATCACAGATAAAATTATGAAATATAAACAAAACAAAGTAACCATTAGCTTTCGCCTAAGACAATCAAAGGCCTCTGTCCGATGGAATGACAAGAATATACAAAAATAAAAAAAGTTAAATGAAAAATATTGTTTAATTTAGTTGGCCGTCCCTCCTCTTCACATCCTTAAGGCATCCTGAATTTAGGAGTATAGAATTTTGAATAATGTCAAGGCTCACTTCGCCCGGTATTTTATTAAAATTATCAGTATTGTATATATATATGACGATTCAATTATTTTCCTCTTCATAACTTGATTGATGTATTTCAATGGAGAAACGGAATTTATATTGATTTTATGGTCGTGCAGAGTTCGATGGACTGTTAAAGCTGAATTAGGAGAGTCTTTGATAAGATCATGTTTATGTTGTTTAACTCGTCTGGGTAGATCATTAGTCTCGCCGATGTAAACAGATGGACAGTCATAGCAGGGAATTTTATAAATGCATTGCGTTTGATAAGTATTAATTTTAGGGGGTTTAAAAACTTTTTTCAAGGGAATTGTATTACTTTTTATAAAGCGAATATTTTTGGGAAGATGTTCTTTTAATTGATGATTTAACTTATAAGAAATGGGAAGATAAGAAAAAGTGGTGTGAGGAATGGGAGGGTTACTATTATAGAATTTTTGTTTGGCTTTGCGAAATGCTGAATTAATGACATAAGGAGGATATTTTAGTTTGATGAAAGTAGAAAAAAGAAATTGAGTTTCTGTTGAGAGATTAGGAGGAGAGCAAACTCGAAGGGCTCTAAGATAGAGGGCAGTTAGTGTAGCTAATTTTGTGTTATATGTATGAGTCGAAAACCAATGTATATAAGAGGAGGAAGAAGTGGGTTTTCTGTAGACAGAAAAGGATAGATGTGGAGAGTTTTTCCATGAAATTAAAGTATCAAGAAAAGGTAGAGAAGAGTTAATAGGTAATTCATGTGTGAAGGAGATAGAGGGATGAATGTTATTGATATGTTGTAAAATGAAATTTATATTGATGTCATTTGGAAGTGCGCAGAACACGTCGTCCACATAACGAAGCCATGTGGCATTAGAAAGAGAAGGGTGATGAATAATGTAGTGGTGTTCAAAGAGTTCCATAAAAATATTGCTTAAAGTGGCAGATAAGGGAGAACCCATTGAGAGGCCATAAGTTTGTTTGTAAAAAGAATTGTTAAAAGTAAAGAAACTGTGATCAAGTGTGAGAGAAATAAGTTGCTTAAGAAGGGAGAAAGGATAATTTAAAGTGATGTTATGTTCTTGAATATAGTTTTCTAGTAAGTTTAGAGTAAATGGGACAGGTACGGAAGTGAAAAGGGAGGTGACGTCAAAGCTAAGAAATTGGTGTGTGGAAGGATTAAGTGTATGAATACGTTGTATGAAATCTTCTGTATTGATGAGATGGGAAGGTGAAATTTTGCCGATTAATGGTTTTAATTGAGAAGATAACCAGGAAGAAAGTTTATAAGTAGTGCAATTAGTATTGGAAATGATAGGGCGTAAGGGGTGATTAGGCTTGTGAATCTTTGGCAAGCCATAGAAGTGGGCAAGATCAGTCATGTACGCCTTATTTTTATTATAAATGTCGGGTATATTACTACTTGCGTTCAAGCAAATTTATATTATATATATATATATATATATATATATATATATATATATATATATATATATATATATATATATATACTATATATAACATATATATATATTATAATATATATACATATTTATATATATGTATATATATATATATATATAACTATTTATCATCTTCTAATAATAACTCAACAACTTATGTATATATATGTATAATAATATATATATTATATAATAATATAAATATAGCTCTTTGTATATGTATAATATAATATATCTTAAAGAAAGTCGGATATTCATTTAAATTGTTTAATATATGTATATATATATCTTCTTTTCTTCTATATAATATATAATATGTATGTATAAGGAAGTAATAGCAATAACCAATAATGTATATATGTATATATGTATATAATAACCATAATATGCTGTAACAATAACAACCAATATATGTGTATATACTATATATATATGTAACATGTATATGTAATAATATGTAGCCAATAACCAAGTATATATATATATATGGAAATATATATATGTAATATGTATATATAATATATATATATATATATATATATATATATATATATATGTAACAACCAATAGCCTTATATAATATATATGCTCATGTTGCTAATAACAATAGCCAACCTTTGCTATATAACAACAGCATAACAACTTTCTTTATAGCACCATATATCTATATGTATATATAATATATATATATATATATATATATATATATATATATAACTGAATGCAAGTTTAAAAAATGTTTCGTAATAAGGCAGAAACGTATATATATATATATATATATATATATATATTTAATACAACTTATTCTTCTAGAAAATCAATTATTTTCTAAAAATTTCTTTCAAAAATATTTATTTAATTTAATTAATTAAATGTATTCCTTTTTTATAATTAAAATTATTAATTAATTGAAATTATATTTAATTTTCATCCTAAGTTTTAAGACTTTCAGTGTTTTTGACTTGCATTTCTAATTTTAGCTAACCCCGGCCCTCGGCCCCGGCCCCGGCAAAATTCCCGCCCCGGTCGGTCCCTAGCGTTCAAGTAACTTTGTCCTCTTTACATTTAAGAATCACTGATAAAGTTTGCATATTCTGGCAATCAAGTTAATAAAATCATTAAAGGGATGGTGATGGCTCGCTTATATATATATATATATATATATATATATATATATAACTATATATGCTCTATTATACATATATATATATAGATCTTCTTTATATATATATATATATATATATATATATACATATATATATATATATATATATATATATATATATATATATATATATATATAATAATATATATCTATAATATATATAATAATATATATATATATATATATAAATATATAACTTCTTTGTTGGTATATAAAAAGAATTATATGTATTTATACAAGGTTATTCATATTTTTAACATATTAATAACTAACCAATAATATATATATATATATATATTATAACTATATATATATAAAAATATATATAATATTTATATATATATATATATATATATAATAACATATATATATATATATATATCTTTAATATATAATAATAATAATATAACAATAATATAACCAATACATAACTTATATATATATATATATATATATATTCGTAAATATAATAAATGCTTTAATATATATATATATATATATATATATATATATATATATATATATAACAATAACATATATATATATATGCTATATATATATAATAATATATATATATATATATGCTATATATATATATATATATATATAACATATATATATATATAATATATAACAATCATTTATTAAAAGTAATTTAATATTTGCAAGAAATTTGAATTGAAACCTTACGTATTAATTATTTTGAAATTTCTTTTTTTTATAACTGGTAATTGGTATTAAATAAACATATTTTATAGAAATTTTTTTTTATTATTCAAAAAAAAATTTTAAAAAAAAAATAACGTTCAAAAACTAACATTTAAATTATTATATGCGAAGTATTTAAAAAATAATGAATATTTAAAAAAAATTAAATTGTTTGAATAAGGTATATAAAAAAAACGTTTATATATATATATATATATATATATATATATATAAATCTGTAAATATATATAACTATATATATATATATATATATATATATATATATATATATATATATAAATATATATATATATATATATATATATATATATATATACATATATATATATATATATATATATATATATATGAAAATACTTTATTCCGGGGACTACAATGTATATATGACAACTGCTATAAATCACAGTGTAATAGGTATTCAATAATGACCCCTACAGTAATTTTCACACTGCTGGGACGTGAACCTGGACCCTAGCAGATGTACGCGTATGTGTTTGACCACACACACACATATATATATATATATATATATATATATATATATATATATATATATATATATATATATATATATATATATATATATATATATATATATATATATATATATATATATTAGAATAAATCTTACTTAAAGCAACGACCTTAAGGCAAATATGATTTATTGCTTTCAATTGTAGGCTATTAACTTTTACTTGACATAAAATATAGATCGAACGTGACTGGCACCCAGTAGGCACTTTCTTAACTGATAACTCATAAGATTAAGTTACCTTTAGATTAGTTAAGTTAATTAGAGTTACATTGACCAGGGATAAGTTCCACAACTTATGAAAAAGTTATTGGAAAGTTATCTTAGAGTAAATTATAATATAATGATGCCAGGAATCTGACATCCTTCTACACCATGTTAAGGTATTATATTTAACATATTTGATATGTGGATATAAAGCTCACCGTCATTTATATCAAGATAATGAAGCCGGTAGCCGGAGTCAGAGTCGGAGTCGGAGCCGCACCCCGAAGCCCAAACCAGACTAAAATCAAATTTTTGCCATAAAATATTCATATATTTGCAGTGATATAGAGGAAAACAAAAGAGGAAAGACCCGAATTTGTGGCCGGAGTTGTAGTCGGATGATGTTAAAATGATGAAGAAGGTGCCCGTCTTGGAGTTGGATAACAATTATTACCAACACCTCAGCCTTCGAGTCGCAAACATAAAACAGAACCAAATTTATTTGAAATTTCTATTTCATTTTTCATTTGCTATTCCTATCATATTTTGCGTCCCATTTTCTACCGAAGTATACTTTTTGAAATTATTATTTATCAAAAATGCATTTTTTAGACCTTGCCCTACTTTAAAATTTCTTTTTTTTTTGGCTTTAAATAAATTGTTAAATTCTTTTTCCAATTTTAGACATGTGAAGAAAGAAAGAAGCAGAAAAAAAATGTTAATGTCGCTCCTGGTAATGACTTGACCCAGTTAGCTTCGAGGCAGCACCATACTGGAAAAACACCAGATTTAAATTATTATTATTATTATTATTATTATTATTATTATTATTATTATTATTATTATTATTATTATTATTATTATTATTATTATTATTATTATTATTATTATTATTATTATTATCTTCGGCTAATTTTTAATGTTATTATTGTTATTATTGTTATTATTGTTACTATTATTATTATTATTATTAATATTATTATTATTTTTATTATTATTATTAATATTATTATTAATATTATTATTAATATTAATATTATCATTATTATTATTATTATTATATTATTATTATTATTATTATTATTATTATTATTATTATTATTATTATTATTATTATTATTATTATTATTATTATTGTTATTGTTATTGTTATTGTTATTGTTATTGTTATTGTTATTGTTATTGTTATTGTTATTGTTATTGTTATTGTTATTGTTATTGTTATTGTTATTGTTATTATTATTATTATTATTATTATTATTATTATTATTATTATTATTATTATTATTATTATTATTATTATTATTATTATTATTATTATTATTATTATTATTTATTAGAATATTATTATATTATCATTATTATCATTATTATTAATTATTATTATTATTATTATTATTATTATTATTATTATTATTATTATTATTATTATTATTATTATTATTATTATTATTATTATTATTATTATTATTATTATTTTGATTATTCATTACTTTAGTAATTTGAATATTAATTTTTTCTTTAGTTTATTTTAAAAACATTTTCAAAATTTTTCACTTTTAGAAATGTAATTTATTTTAATTAAATCAGTAATTAATTTAATTATTCAAAACCAAACTATATATTATAATATTTTATGATCTCTTATTTATTTATAAGCAATTTATTAGTTATTATTATTAGTTATTGCTAGTTATTATTATTATTATTATATTATTATTATTATTATTATTATTATTATTATTATTATTATTATTATTATTATTATTATTATTATTATTATTATTATTATTATTATTATTATTATTATTATTATTATTATTATTATTATTATTATTATTATTATTATTATTATTATTATTATTATTCTTATTATTATTATTATTATTATTATTATTATTATTAATTATTATTATTATTATTTATATATATTTAAAATTTATATATATATATATTATTATACATATAGCAAATAGTATAAGAAGAAGGAGTTATGCTATACATATTGCTGGTTGCTGGTTATACATGATATATATTACATATATAGCTGTTGCTATAAATATATATATATGGTTTAGTAAGTGAATATGGACATATACATGTTGGTATTGGGCTATATATACATATGCTGCTGGCTGGCTGGCTATTAAAGAAGAAGGGAAGCAAGAAGATTGAATCTCACTTGGATATATTTGCTGTTTTATATGTTGTTATATATATATATATATATATATATATATATATGGTTGTTTATTTCTTCAAATATATCAATTCCTGAACACATAAATAAATACACAAGAGGCAATTTATCATATAAGCCTATTTGGTATAAAAGAGTGGGATAAAACCCTGAAGTTTATATTAACAAATTCATAAGGGGGCTTATCCTTAAAATTTAATACCTGCAAATTGAATTATACAATTCAGTTGTGCTCTGGCTTTAGATGGAGGTGGTTGCATCATTTCTCCTGCTCATTGAGTTTGTTTGAACGTGGGTTTTCCTTTTGTTTGTTTTTTTAATCATTTGCTCTTTGAGTTTTCGGTAGTTTCCCTTAATTTTTTTTTTAGAAAACTTGATAATTAAGAATTGACATAGTGATTCAATTTCGACCAATCAAATTTAGATTATTTGAAACAATTTGTTTCGTTTCCCTAATGCTTTTAATTTTATGATTTAATTCGTTCGTCTGTTATCAAATTGGTCGATACTAGGAAAGATTGAAAAACTACTGTTATTTTTAATACAATAACTGATCTTAAAACTAAGCTGGATAACGTTATTCTACCACTTAGCCCCATAATATATATACTTAATATTCTATCTATCCTAGTATGAAGTTTTAATTTAATTATCACTACTCGCTAGGTAACTTTCATATTATTCGTTTATACCTAGGGGTATAGTACTACTTATATAACACTACTACTTTTATACCTTATTCATTGTTATAATATATTTGTAACGGTAATTATATATATATATATATATAATATTTTAGTACATTTCTACCACTACTTATTATTACAAAGAAATCTATTTATATTATGATAATATATTACTATTAATCTATATATATATATATAATGAATTTAAAATGGCCTCAACATAAATAAAAAATTAACAATAGTTATTAATAATATTATGTAATACATCATGATTACTAATAATAAATAATATATTGCGAATAATAATAATATACTACTAATAGAAATAAGTAATTTAATGATCAATAATATAATAATTAATATATATAATAATACATATATATTAATATATAATAATCAATTATTTATAACTGTTTATTATAAATCATCATCATAATTTAAATTAATAATAAATAATTCCATATATATACATATATAATTAATAATAATGATAACTAATTAATAATCAGAACTAATCAAAAAAAAAAAACAATAATAATAATATTTAACTAATTTATCTATAATAATAACTCACAATACAATTTATATATCAATTAATAATAATTATCGCTCTTTATTGTTTATTAACCTATTATTTATTTATTGATCTAATTACTTCATTTACTTATTTATTTTTATTCTCATTATTATTATTACTATTAATTCATTATTAAATTTTTTAGTATTTATTATATTAGTATTCATTGATTTCTTATACTGTAAATTTCTTATTAATTATATTATGTTGTGCGTTGATTATTATTATTATTAATATCCTATTATTATTATTATTATTTATTTATTCATTATTATTTACTTGTTCTTATTCATTATTATTGGGCCTTCATTTATTATTATTATTAATAATGATTATTATTAATGATATATTACTTGCATAAATTTATAACACCAGATTTTTTTTATTTTGTATTTTATTTTCTAATTATCCATTTTTTATTTATTATTATTGATTATTTATTATTAATTTATATTCTACTTATTTATTAATTTTCATTACTTATTATTATTATTATTATTTATTATTCATTATTATATATAATCATAATAATAATAATAATCACCTTTAATAACATATAATTAATAATAATAATAACTCAATAATAATAATAATAATAATAATAATAATAATATATACATAATAATAATTAATATTATATATAATAATAATATAATTAATAATAATCAATAATAATAATTAATTTATTATTATTTATTATTTTTTTATTATTATTTAAAATTTATTATTCATTTGAGCAGATCTGTTAATTATCTATTATCTATCTATTATTATTATTATTATTATTATTATTATTATGTATTATTATTATTAGTCAGAGTATAAATTATTATTAAGTGCATTGTTTTGCTAGTTGTAGTAGTAGTAGTAGTAGTAGTAGTAGTAGTTAGTAGTAGTATTAGCTAGTTAGTAACCGGTATAGTAGTAATGTAAAAAGTGGTTCTTTTATGTCTTCAAATCCTAATGCGTTGGTACTATATATATATAGGGTATCGGTCTTTTTTTGGTAATAACTACCCGTTTAATATATATAATTAATTATATAGTCCTATATATAGGGTATATATATTATATTACTATACTAATATATAGCTATGTATTATATAATAGCTCATATATATCCCGGGCTTTACTAGTGTTAAGAGTATATTCTACTATATCTTTACTTATAGTATATATAGGTAGTACTAGGATGGTAGCCCGTCTTATATCCAACTACTATATATCACCTCTCACGGAAGTAGTAATATAGAGCTAGTAATATAGGCTACTAAGTAGGTACTACTATACTACGTATAATAAGGAGTGAGGCCTCGCTTGAGGTATAGTATTATACTATATATGACCTATATATACCTCTATAGCTATACTACTCTACATATATATATAATTATAAGTTAGGAAATTAAATTTGCCTATGTATTTAAAATATATATTATACATACATTCTAATATATATATAGTATATTTATATGATGACTATATTATATAACCTAGGGGGGTATAGTACGTATATGGATATTAGTATATGTTATATATCGCTAGCGTGTGATTATTATCTATAGTATATATACGCCTAAAGTGACTTATATATAGATTTACATTTATATATAGTACTATATAGTGATTAGGTTAACTTTTATCGCATACGTAGTTCTATATATCTACTATACCTACTCGGTAGTACGTTAGGGATGTACATAGTATAAGTATAGCTATATTAGTGCCTGGCCGTATACTCGAGCTACAGTTATTTCTATGCGTATAGTTTATATCATACCTTATCATTTATAGCGCTATTTATATTATGTATATACTAGTATACTAATATATATTTTATATATAGTATACCGACGGCCTACGTACATAGGTTATAGTATATATAATATATATATGACCTATATATCACGCTCTCCGCCGTATTTTTCTTATCTATACGCGCTATATATAGTTAGCTATACCCCTATTTGATTTATATATCATACTCCTAATATTGATGAATATAGTTATTATACTGTATACTATTAACTGATGATATCGATCCAGTATATATATATATATATTGATTATATAGCCTCAGTATATCGCTTACCTATATATTTATTCTTTGCTCACATAATCATATATATATATTATATATATAGGTCTACGTATACTATAGTATTTATTATGTAGTCTCATATATATATATTGAGTCTTGAATTATTTTTATTTACCTATACTTACCTATTTATTATATTATCTATATATATACTTATATACTGTATAAAGTATATAATACCTTAGTATACTGATAGTATCGTTTATTTTGTTTAATCATTATATACGTAGACTTGACAAGAAAACGCTCGCGGAAGTCTGGCTCGTGTTAGTTCGCAGACGTCAGCGCGAACTTATTAGTTAATTATCACGCTGGGTTAGCCGTGTCTTATCAATACTGGTATCAATGTATCGCGTGTATTGTGTTTGGCATGCGGTCAAGTGGGAACTTCCGTCATCGCTTCTATGCATCATGCTCCGCTCTGTGAACTGCCGATCTTTGTGTGTCAACCAATGAGTTATTATATTATATTATCAGGCCTTATATGGATATAGTATTACTTATTATCTACGTATATTATGGCAGTATATTATATATATATATACTACACTACTACACTACAAGTATTATGTATATATATGTTCATATATATAACTATCAATCAGGTTGATATCGGTGAGGGGTAGTATACATATAATATATGGAATTAGTTTATAGGGGTATATACTTTAGATAAGTAGTATTATAGGTATATCTTATATATTGGTTATAGCGGCTAAGATATATATATGTATTAATATTTTTATTATTAGAGTAACTGATTTTTGCTATTAGTCATATATTGCCTGATAGGGGTTAGAGTAGCTTCGGTACTATCTTGCCTGATAGGTATAATATATATATATAGCTACTCTTTAGTAAGTGGTGACTATACTTTATACTATATATATTATTAATGATATATAGTTCATTAGTTATTCAGTATTATAGTATATATTATTGATTCATTAATTAATTGAATTATGTATCTATTATTGAGAGTGCCCACTGGGGCTAGTCAATCAGGTAGTAGTAGAAGTAGTAGAACCTTAGTAGTAGTAATGTAGTAGTAGTGGTAGTAGTAGTAGTACGTAGTAGTAGTAGTTCAGTAGAGTAGTTAGTGCTTCACTGTAATGAGTAGTAATTAAAATTGTTATTTATGTTTCAATCCTAACGCGTGGTAGCATTACTATATAGGTTTGAGAGTATGAGTTTATGTAGGGTATATATATCGCTACGTATATCCGACTATACGGCTATACGGTACTATATTATAAGTACGCTAGGGTATAATATAGATATTATAATTATATACTGTGGTAAAGTAAGTACGGTTGTGAGTGAGTAAGCTCACTAGTTGACGTAAATAACCTATACGTATTACCTAAATTATATAATATACTCATATATACTATATATATATAGTCTAATATATATGGTTATTGTAGTGATATTTAATAGTTAGTAGTACTATATTATATATAATAATACTATATATATAATATAGTATATAATAGTATATATATTTTCATGATGTTTAAATATTTATATTATTATAGTGAGATATAATCACTATTACCTATTTGTAGTTCTTATTACGGTATAGTTATATATCATATAGTCTTATGATTATCATAGTATTTTATGGTATATTATTATTTATATATATATTTTACAAATTTATACCTCCACTAGTATACTATATATACTGTGTATATATGTGGTATAATTATATCGAGTGAGGGTACATAGTACTATTATAGGCTATATGTATTTATGGTATTATCTATAATACCTCAGGGCCTGTGATAGCAGTGATTATATATAGTGATAGTATATATAAGTCCTCCTTATGTAGTTATATTGCTTTGAGTATATATTTTATACCGTAATACTTACTGATATACTAGGTATAGGGCTTATCATATGTAGGCTTTATCAGTTTATATCTTAGTATACGATAAGTGATATTTTATAGTATAGGTCACACTATAGTATCATATATTATACTTATATATATATTATATCCTATTATATTTTTTATATCGGTATATATACTATCTTATTATTGTAGCTTGATGCCGTGATACTTTATTAATCAATATATATACGTATATATGATATATATCACTATTATCAGGGGTAGTAGTTAGGAAGTCTTGGGTTACTTTATTATATATCTATAATTAGTATATTTATATATATATAGTTTTATGTAATACCTAGTATTAGTAGGCATAGTAGGTTAAGGCCGTTATTATACGTATATAGTATCTATCATTATAGTATAATACTTATATGTACTATATCATACTATATATATTTATATTAATAACTATCAAATATATTGTAGTCATATATTCTATATACTCTACTGTTATAATATATTTATTGATCTTGTAATTCTACACAATAGCCTCGTAGTTGGTTTATTATTGATGAATAAAGTCCTTTGAGGTAATATTTATTCAAAAATGGAAGTAAACATATTTATTAATGCCATAACACTTAATTTAAAAAATCACAGACAATACAAAAAGAGGATGCCTAGCTTTCGTGATCCATACTCGATTCACATCTTCAGGGACTGAATGTTCAGAGAATTGGTGTTGATCTGAATTTAGCTGCTCCATTCTATCTTGATATTTCTGGAACTTGGTAGTTTTTCATAAAAAAGTCTCTTTAACCATGACGGGTTCTGTTTTTTACAAGTCTTTCGGTCAAGTTCACAAGCGCTTTTGACTCCTTCAAATATTTGTTTGTAGTTATGGTTTCGATTGTGTTCTTCCTTTTGTAGATGCAAGTTTGCGGCTGTTTGGGTTAACAATAAAGGAACGACTCTACTCAATCTTTCTTCTGGCTGTGGTTTGTCATATTTTTGATAATGCACTGGTGGAATTTTAACTATCAATAGGGGTTGTGGTGTCAATTATTTTGCCTCTATGACGTTACTAATGACTTTGAACTGTTTGCTTATTCGCGGTCTAGAATCATATAATTTCATGTTGATCGAACCTGATTTTAAGTTATTATTTCTGTCCTATGTAACTTTTTTCACAGTTCCTTTGCATTTTATTTTGTATACTTCTCGAAAGGTTTTCTTAACTTAGGATTGATTATTTAATTAGGTTTTAGTGAGTTATTTTAAGTTCTATAATTTATCATTTATTCTGATGTTTAACATCTGTAATTGTATTCTCGGTCTAGATATTCCTTTAGTAGACTCTTTTTTGGTATATTACTTGGGAATTGGTAGTATACTTCTTGATATTGCGTTTTTGGTAGGGTTTTAAATTTTAGAAACCTTTCGCTTTTGCAATTTCGTAAAGATTTTTGTTATTGATTATTACCATCTGGAATTTTAATCTACGGAAGTTATTTTTTAAGTAGTTTTTTAATTTTCTTTATTCTCAGGTTTATTTCGAGCTGCACAATTTTATATGGCCTTGGCTTAAAGACACAGGTTGCTGCACCAGACAGCTGATTTTATGGATATATCCATGACTCGATAGACCAATCGTGATGTTAAGGTTGTATTGTGCTGTATGGCTTTTTTCTGATAAATATCAAAATCTTTGGAGGTTGATCTACTGTCCAGGTTATTCAGTACATCTAAAAGTTTATTTTATTCCACATTTATTGCTTTTTTCAATTGTAAATTTAATCATCATTATTTAATATTAAATTAATAAACATTTAAGACTGGTCGGTGGTGTTTGTATTCCTCGGGATTAATGCAAAAATGTCATCGACATATCGTATCCAGATTATTGTAGGAAATTGTGGGAAAATATGATATTTTTCTAATAGTTCCATAAAAATGTTGCTGATTGGAGATAGTGATGAACCCATTGCTAGACCAGAAATCTGCTTAAAATATTTGTCTTAAAAATTGAAGTAAGCATGTTGTAGAGTAAGGTTTATTAATTTTTTATGGTATCGCAACAGCTAGGTTGTAAGTTGGCATATTTTGTTCAGTTTTAATATGTTTCGTTCCAGCAGTTCTAGGGTATAATATACTACAGGTACATTAGTGAATAACGACACACGACGTCGAAACTCACCACTTCCAAGTTGGACCAAAGTTTACATTTTTTGATTTTATCGGATGTAACTGTTCGTAAGTTTCTTTAGTGGAAGTAGTAAATGTTTCCAAGAAAGTATCTTTAGTTTTTGGAAGCCCAGCCATTTTAAAATGTTCTGGGTAACACAGTTTATGTTGGAAATTATTGGTCTGAGAGGAATGTTTTCTTTGTGTAATTTTGGAATTGCATAAAATTTTGAAAGAGTAGGTAGACCAATTAGCTTTCACTAAAATTAAGTACGCTAAATTTTATTTTACTTGCCCTAAAATCATATTTGCTCTTTTCTGTGTTGTGAAAGTTTTTACAACAATTAATCTGACCTTCTTCTTGTGTGGGCAAGTATCGAATTATAAGAGATTGTGATGCTCTTTTCTGAATACTGTCTTCCGAGTTCATTAAAACTATGGCTTACTCCGTCACTTATATCAGATCTAGATAATTAACGATGTCTCTATTATTATCACTGAACGGTTTCTCAATGCCTACGCAAAACCTTCGTGGTGAAACCTCCTGCATCTTTTTCAATAAATCTTCTTTGTCAATTTTAAATAACACCTCTGAAATGATTATTTTGATCCGAGGTAGCCACATTGGTGTTATTTATTTGTCATTTCCATATGTGTCATTATAAGCTTTTGAAGTAACCTTTTCAGATTAGGTAGTGAGAAACTCAATCCGAAACTCAAGAGGGCCTTTTTCTTTTGAGGTTTAAATTATATCTTCGACTAGAGTTTCTACCTCATTATCTTTGATTTGTGTGTCTGTTGCCACGTTCATGTTGTGTGACACAGACACCACAATCAATCGATGATGGTAGAAACTCTATCCACTGAATAACTTTAAATCAAACGGAAAAGACGCCCTCTTGAGTTTCGTGAATTTGAGTTTCTCCTACCTATCCGGACCATGGTTAAATCAAGCCTAGCTTTGAAAAATGAGACAAAACAAAAATAACAACAACGATATAAACTGTGAACATTTTCTTTAATTATCTACTTAAAATAATGCATAAAAATTGTTTTGATAACAACAGGCCATACACGAAAGGTTTTTAATTCGTTTAACGGTAAAATGATATATCAAAGGAACATCTGTAATTACTCCAGACTTCTGATAAAGGCATAACATAGTTTTAATGAACTCGGAACAGTATTCAGAATTATAAGCATACACACTCTCTTCTTGATACTCATGATTTGAAATGAAATAACATCTACTCATCTTAAAATATTCAACCATATACTTATATTTAATAAAGAACTCAACATTCTTCTAGCGACTCACACGGAACTTATGAGAAAATTTACATCATATTTACTTAGACTTCCGAATTTTTACGATCTCCCCAAAATACTCAAAGAAAATACCTCTGCTGCTTACGCACCTATTGTTATCCAACATAAACTGTGTTACCCAGAATCTTTCAAAATGGCTGGCTTCCATTTAAACTACAAGATATTTAACCTAGTGGAAACATTTCTTACTTCCCACCCTTAATAGAACTCCCCGAACATTTCCCATCGAAAATCTAGAAAATACGTAAACTTTCCAACTTTGAAGTGGTGAGTTTCGACGTCATTTGTTTGTCGTTATTTCACTAACTGGTACCTGTAGATTTATACCCTGAACTGCTGAACGACCATATAAACTGAACAAAATAATCCAACTAAACCTAGCTTGATACAATTAAAAAATTAATAAACCTTAGTCTAGACCACACTTACTTGAAATTTCAGAGACAAAATCAATTTTAAGCAGATTTCTGGTCTAGCAATGGGTTCATCACTCTCCCAATTATCAGCAACTTTTTTATGGAGCTATTAGAAAAATATCATATTTTCCCACAATTTCCTACAATAATCTGGATACGATATGTCGATGACATTTTTTGACCTTTATGAATGATTTGTCATCTCATCTTATTGATGATCTCCCTGTTATATTAAATACTTTCCTTTCATTACTTGGATTTTGCTGCAATAGTAGCTACTTCTCATGCCAAAATTAATATAACTTATAAACTAATACTTATTTTAAGATGTACTAATAACCTGGAAGCATAGAATCAACCTTCCAATGCTTTGATATTTGTAGAAACCTACAGCAAATCCATCTTACATCCATTGGTTCTGAGTCATGATATATCCATAAAATCAGCTGTCTTGAGCAACCTGTTTCTAGAGCCTATAAAATTTGCAGCCGGAATAACCTGGATAACAGAAATTAAAACTATAAAAATTAACTTCCGTAGATTAACACTATCCTGATGGTATGCATAACAAAATCTTTACGAAAATGCACAAAGCTAAATTTCTAAATTAAACCCTACCAAAAACCAAATTCAATAGCCGACATATCACTATACAATACCTCACCTATTAAAAGTGTTATTAAAGTCAATATCTACCGAATACAATACTAGAACGTTAATCAAAATCAATAGTAATAATCTTTTAAATACTCACTAAAACCATAATAATATCAATCAAGTTAAACCACTTCGGAATAAATACAAAAAAAAATGCAAGAACTGTGAAAAAAGTTCCATAAGGAGAAACTCCAACTACTCATTAAAATCCACGGTTCGATCCACTAAAATATTATCTAGACGCGATAAGCAACATTCATCATTAGTACGTCATTAGATTACAAAATTACAACCACAACTATTATTATTATAACTTTGATCATTATCAAACATATACAACTATATTACCAGAAGAAAATTAGTAGAGTCGTTTCTTATTAAAAACAGCCCAAACTTCAATCCACAAAAGGGAGAAACTACAATCGCCCTAACTACAAACAAATATTTGAAGGAGTCAAAAGCGCTGTGTGAACTTTGGACGATAAGCAACCTTAAAAAACGAACGTCATCGTTGAAAGCTTGTTTTTTTTGAAATAACTACCAAGTTGCCAGAAATGAAGACTAGAATGGAGCAGCCTAATAATCAGATCGACACCCAATTCTCTGCCTTCAGTCCTTGAAATGTTGAAATCAAGTATGGATCACGAAACGCTCGGCATCCTCCTTTTTTCTGTGATTTAATTAAGTTGTTTAGTATTATAAATATTTTTACTTCCATTTTTGTAACACAATATTACCACAAGTAATGAATCCATAATATATAATATATATATATATCTATATATTATAGTATATATATATAGAGAGTTATATATATATACTAATATACCTATTAGCTAATTAGGTATTATTATAACTAGTATATATATATTTATAGTATCGCAAAGAGCGAGCAGGGTGTGGTTAGTTGCATGTATCAGTGCGACACTATTGTAATTAGCGCCTGATATCAAAACTGACTCAAGTAACTTGTATTGTTTCCATGCTGTCAAGTGGGAATTCTCACGCTGCTAAACAATGTCTCTATCCTGGGACCGATCTTGTGTCCACCATATATATATATACTATACTACCTATATTTATACATATTTATATGAAATTAATATACCCTATATTTGGCATCCACCTTCTCTTTACATATACTCCTAGTTACTTATTAACTACAGAGGCCCTAATCTACCCTCTATTACTTACTACTTATATATATATATATTTATACTATTATCCTTATATTAATATTACCTGTTATATATATGCTTATATTCTATATTGCTCATCATAAAATTATTAAAATTATTACCTCTATCATTTATAATAAACTATATCACCAATTCTATACTTACCATTATATATATATATTCACTCCCTATATTATTTATATTAATATGTATATTATACTATATAACTATTAATAATTAGCTTAACGTAACCTAACTTATATTACTATATAATATGCTACATAATAATACATAATACTATATAATAATAATTACTACTATTAGTACTATTATTTAGTATACTATAAAGTAAAAGGGTAGATATATACTATATATATATAATATATTATATATATAATAATATATACTAATAGTATGTACTCTATATATCATTAGTATTATAGATACTACTGTATTTGATACATTATATATAATATATATATATTACCTCTTCTATATATATATTTATATATCCCTATATAATTATAGATTATTATATATATTTATACTGTATACTATATATTTAATATTATATACTTATATATACTATTATATAATACTACTATACTCTATTCGTTTCCTTTTATTATCTATCTATCTATCTGTTTATATCATATTATATTAATTATATTCTACTACTCATTATATAATACTTATTATTATATTTTATTATTCTTTTATATTCTTATTAATGTGACATAAATAACATAACTTATATATATTATTATTTCCCTTGTCGGAGCTTTTATTATATTCATACTTATATTATTACGTATATATATATAATTATTATATTATTTTATATCAGCTACACATTCCTATATAAAAGTTGCCATATGCCTACTTTTTATTTATTTATCCTATTATTTATTAACCTAGTAATATTCTAACTCCCTTTTATACTCAATTCCCACACTATACCCTTCCCTATATTTATTATGAGGCATTACCTTTTACTTATTCTTCTTTACACTCTTCTCTACATAACTATCAATAATTATTATATTATTGCCTCCCTGCCTGATAAACTTATTTTACTACTATTACTTTTCGTTCGCTATTATATGTATATATTACGAATGGATGATATATTGATATAGCTATACTATATATATTATATACATTATACTTATATTATTATGTACCGAACACTATACTATCTATCAAATATACTTAGCTTTAATATATTATATCTTATTTGCATAACGTTTATTTACTATCTTATTTATAATTATATATTATACTACTCTCATTATTAACTCATCACCTCTGTTTACTACTATATATATATATATATATATATACTATATTATAGTATATATATATATATATATATCGTATATTATTACTATATATATATACTAGTAGAATATATAGTAGCGGTTCGCTTCAAGTAACATTTTTTTACAAGTAGAGGTCACATAAGTCACACAAGTATTTACTCTAGAATTTCGTTCAATTTGTACAAGTAGCAAGTACAAGTACTTATGAATCTGTTTCACACGTACAAGTACACTCCATGGTAATCAAGATACAAGTATTTAAATAAAATAATAATTGAAACTTTCGCATATGATATATCTATATATTATATATATATATTACTTATATACCTTATATAATATATATACTATATTCTTACTACTCATACTATATATCTATTATTATATATCATATATATATATATTTAATATTACTATATATATATATTTATATTATATATACTATTCTAGTATTTTTATATTGTAACGACGAACATTTTTCTTTCATTCTGAATTTCATTTCAACGTTTCGAAATGAAAAATTCTTCTTATATAAGGAAATCAGACACGCACAAAATTAAATAAATAAGCAATAACAATTAATTCTATTTATTATCTAATTAATAATAAGCTTTCTCCTGAGGATGATGACAGTTTGAGTCATCGAAACGTTGAATAAAGTCCTTGATGATGTTCAGTTTGTTAGTGCTTCTTCTTTCATTATAAATTTAAGATTGCATCCTTTCCCAAAGATGTACTCCGAAATGATATTATATATTATATATTTTATATACGTTATATATATTATATCTATATATTATATATATTATATATATATATTATATAATCTATAGTACCTTAATATTATGAATATATAATCTATATCTTAATTAATATTATATTATATATATATCTATTATCATATTATAATAATCTTATATAATATATATATATGTTACTATATATATATACATATATATATTATATATATAATCTTATATTATATATAATATATAATATTATATTATATCTCTTAATTCTATATTATATATTATCATAAGTTATAACTATATATATAATATACATCTATATATAATATTACTCCTATATATATATCTATATTTATTATATCTACTATTATCTATACATCACCACCCATCTTTATCTCCCCAATGACTGGAGCAAGGTGCGTAACATACACAGCCATAAACATAAAAACTAGTAGAAGAATATTAAGCAAGTAGACAAGCAAGCACAAGCTTACCTAGTAGCCCTTTATACAATATGTGAGAACTCCGTCGCAGTCAACAAAATCCACCCCTAGATGCTCCGGACCCTTCTCGCGATTGACCCTCATACTATGACCTCTCTGTCAATGTGGGGTTTCATTTCCTTGGCCCAGGTGGGGCTACACCATATCACTTACCCTCTACAAAAACCCACCATTCTTCACCTCCTGTTAATGCACCTTTCTTCTCGCTCTACCTCTGCCAAACTCAAACATTTCTCTCTTCCAGGTCATCTCCTTTTTCTGCTCATATCCAAGCTTTTTCTTCGTCTCCATCTCCCGGTCGATTCCAACACACTTACCACTATACCATCCGTTTAACCGATCCGTCTTGTCATCCCTTCTCCCTTCCACCATATGACCAACTAACATCTCAACTTTTTTATATTTCTATTACTGTCCTTTACATTTATTCTCATCATTTTCCCTCAGTATCAATCTCCCACAAACAACTCCCTCTAATTATCCTGAATTCATCTCCTCATTTTATATCATTTCCTTTTCACATCCTACACGCCATAAGATTGTTCATACTCTGAACACATTGTAATATTAGATCTATATCTCTCTAATTATTCCAGACCATATCCTACTAACTATACTTCCATTAACAACTGGTATATCACTCGAACATACCGCTCCATGTAAGATCCGCTAGCTGCACTCAACACTAGTCCTTTACAATCCACAACGATTTAACTGGAACGACATAACTCACCTTAGTGCCAATTCACGAATTTCCTACTACATTCTCTGCATCATCCGTTATATCCTTTTCATTCAACATATTATCCTAAATATTTAAATTCAGACACTTTTTCCACTGCTCATATCGTAATACTAAACATATACTTAAAATACTATTGATCTGTCCTCACTGACAGCCATAACCTTACTCTTGAGTAATTCCATACACTTACTTTCAAACACCCTTCTTTTACACACCCTACCAAATCTCTCTCACTATGCCTACTCTAAAACTGCTCCTCTCAAGAATGTCGCCCCACACACAAACCATATATCATCCTCATATACATAGGTATGGGAATATCCATTCTCTATCAAATTTCTCCATCATGCTAACTCTATCCCTTGTCACCTCCTTTACCATCTAATTCTTTTCCATAACGCGGGCGATCATATACAAGATTTGATTACCAAGGCAGACATACCCACATTCCCTGTTCTACTCCCTATTAATGATTGAACATAATGGCACTTTCGGATCTCTCATTACTGGTCTTACCACACGCTTCACTATCGCCATACAGTCACAGACTTTTGATCTATTCAGAAGCTTACCCACCAACACCATATCACTACAACACCTGACCATAAATCGATTTTCCCCTATTAATCCTCATTATAATGGCTGTTGCAAATCCCTAAACTCCTAGAATACAATTTATTCTTATCTACCTCCTCATTAATCCCAACTGTTTCCCATATCATCTTGTTCACCAATGTACAGATTTATCCGAAACCACAACTCTCTACACTTTCTATAAACTCGCACCTTTATTCTCCTCAATTAGTTTCTTCACTGCTCTCTTCGATCGGCGGAGCTCTTCCGACCTAAAATACACATCAACAATTTCTTTCCCTAGGACCACACTCAAGTAAACTAATACTTACTCGATCGCCCTGGGACATCTATACCATACTGGAATACCTTACAGTTTTCCCCTTACCCTTAATATAAAGGTACTAAATAATGACCTCGCCCTCCCAATCCCGCGAACTGTATACCCCCTCATCAAACCGTTTTAATGTTATAATTTCATTTCCAATCCTATATGAATATCTACCATCAATCAGCTATAGAGAACATTATTATACAGCCTTTATTTTATATCATTATATATATTACTATATCTACTATATACTATTATATATATACTATTATATTATTTATATATTACCCTAACTCATGTCTATACCTACTCTTATATATAATAATCCGTTATATATATATCCCTATATTACTATTATTACTCCAGTGGTGAGTATATATTATGCGGTTTGTTGTGAGGGTGATTCTGAAAGAAGTTTGAGAGGATTGGTAGAGACATACAAGAGTTTGATAGGGTAGTGTACAAAAGGAGGGGGGGTGTTGAAAGATATGAACTAGCATAGGAGAGTAAGCGTTTATCGGTCTACGCAGTAGAGGAACAGTCCGCGGTGTGAAGTTATGATAGATGGGTGAGCAGCTGGCACAAGTGACTGAGTTTAAATAGTTTAGGATATACCAATACTATGATTCTGCTTCGGATCGACTATAGGTGAATGGATAGACGCCGACAATGTATTGTAGCGCTAATGTCTTGTCGCAATTGGTCAGAAGGAGCTGGGTGGCAACATTATATATTCTTTGGTGGTTGTAATGTATGACTAAAGTCTTGAGTGTGCTAGTGTCTTGCGTGATGGTATGTTGTTACCTTTTGTGTTAATGTATTATTAGTAAGGAATATGGCTCCTTCTGGAATATAGTAGGTTCATAACGATATTACTAAGTGACAATGTGAACTATCAGATGGGACAATACTTATGGGGCGTATCTAGGTTGTGACAGAAGAATTGAATACAAATGAAGGAATTTGAACGTACTTAACAGAGTTACTAGGTATGAAAGAAGGGATACAATATGAATATAGAAAAAGTATGTTTCTAAGAATGGTTTGGTCATGCCTGAACAAAAATGGATATTACGTAAACCGACTTTGGTTAAGTGGATGTATAGTGGTCCCCGACCCGTACGTGTGGAATCAGATATAATTATCCAAACTAAGTGACATCACTGCAGTCAGCAAACAGAATGTCTGACGAAGTAGGTGAAATTGGTTTGGCTAAGGCCAGCGCGAAGCAATATATTGCAAAATAGAAGTAAATGGCGGGGGTGTTGTGAGGGTGTATGGTTGTCGGCCTTGAAACCTGGGTCCAAGGGATGAATCCCCACATTATGGCCAGATAGTCTACTACATGAGTGAACCCCATATTGACTCCACAATCCTAGGGTGGATTTTTCTTGTTGTGGCGAGTTCCCACTACACCTAAGGTACATACCACCACAGGGACGGTAAGCCCGCTTGGGCTTTCCATTTTCGACCTATTGTCCCAATTTATTTCTACCTTTTTTTGTTTCTGGTCACAATTGTTATCGCCTTTTCTCCCCACCTTTACCACGTCTCCTATGTCGTTGGTCGAAAAAATGCATGGTTGATGATGCGATAGATGATAGGCATGATGATGGAGTTATAATATTATTATATATATTGTAATATATAAATTATATATATATTACCTATATTAGAAAATTTACATATACATAATATACATATATTATATATATATATATTATTATTTGACCTAAAAGACGCTATAGTCCACATACTAATGGATAACTATTATACATTCGTCTATATATATATATATATACCCTTCTATTATATTATTTATTATATATATAATGATTTAACATACATTGTATCTATTTTAGTTAGTACCACGTCATACGCTACATCACTATATATAGGCACGTATATTACTAATATATTTAGTAATATACCCTGCCTATCCTACCTAGTTATAATAATTAACATCTTAAATACATGCGAGTAGCCTATTAATATGAGGTATACACTATATATAGTATCTTCCCTATTACCATATCTATACTACTCACCTTACCCTATATTATACTATACCCTTTATATCGGTATTATGACTAATTATATATATATATATACTATTGATATCGTTTTTATTATATAATATAGAACTAATATACTATATATCGTTGGTAATATATATATATCTCAATTTATCTCTCTATACTCATTTTTATATCCTTATATTAATCATATACTTTATAGCCTAAATTTATTTATCTTTAATTATTATATAGCGTACCTCCTTCTTATACATAGTCCTATGCCTATAACCACGGTAATATATCATACCTTATCACTCAGTATACTATATAACTATTATCATATATTATATATATATTCATATATACTATATGACCCTAATTCACACACACAAATGACAATGTGATCAACTATTATGGAGTGACTAATATATCAAACTATAAAAATACTAATAGCTCATGCAATAACACTAATAAAAAAAACTGGAGAATTTATTTAAAATACATTTATATAAAATATAACTTAATATCAATACGTAGTGTAATAATGAACAATAAAGAAGCAGAAAACAAATAATTGGCAAGCTTTAAAATGCCAAAAGTACTTGGCAAGTAACCAAGTACAACAAGGCTAAAGTACCATAGTATAGGGCAGTACAAGTCAAAGTGTTTTCTAGAAACTGCAAGTACAAGTACATTAGTACAAATCGTACGTCGCCCCACACTTCCCCTTTTTACAGTTCCAAAAAAACTTGTACTACTAAAGTCACCAGGAGAATACGAGTACATCCTTCTTCAGGACATACAGAGGTAACTATTGAGTATCTTGTTACTGCCGAACCAACCCTTGATATATATACCCCAGATAGTATATATATATGTAGTTTTATCCTACTATAACTATCCCCACTATTCATATTGTAGGACTTATCATATAATACATATCTTTTATACTACCCGAGGTACATTCCTTCACTCTTTGGAGTACATATACTAAAGATATACTATATACAAATGGGTATATATATACTATATATAACTAACTATATCCATACTACACATTCAACGCTTTAAATGTGTCTTAGTATCTCTACTAAATTTTAATTTTTTAAAACTAACTATAATTAAATTAATACACTCATAATGGCATTGTGAAAATCAAACAAATTAAGTATACTCATACTGCAATAAATATATTAGGAAATATATTTGCTGGTTCCGTATATACATTTATTAAGTTTAGTGCTCTGAACCAGCATTAGAGGAGAATATTTTAGCAGAGATAATACTCTACGAACGCTTTTAATAAATATTGACTTTCCGTAATTGGACAACAATCATGATGGTGACGAGAAAGAGTGAATGAACCATGGTTTTAGAGGTTTTAAAGCAACTGGCCAGAAAAATATCTAACGAGGCTCTTATACAGTTCATCGCTGCTCACATCCATGGTGAAGGGCAAAATATGAAGATATTTTCCTAGGGGCAAAATATACACCGACATAAACGCACAAGAAATGTGCGAAAACACCACGTTGATTCCGGATAAGTTTCGACTGGATTGTTACGCATCTAGGAAATTTTTAAATGCATTTGTTTGATCGCTTTAGAAGAAGCTTGAATGGATTTATTAGGTATTAAACACTTCATAAAAAAAAAAAAAATGAAAAAAAAAACATAAACCAACTAGTGCCTGCTCAATCAACAAATCAAAATGCAAATTTTGTTATACTGAGTTTTCCTTTTAGACTTTAACTTTATCCACCTTTCCAACAATCTTCCAGTAATCTAGCATGTGAAGTCTCAATTAATTAGTGACAGCAACTGCTCTTAAAACAATATTGAAAATGTTTTTGAAAGCAATACTTTCAAGCAACATCGTATGAAACCACTCTTTCAAACATTTCTGAAAGTTGCAGATCATAACTTTCTGCTTTTGTTTTAATGGAAAGATATGGAGGAATGCTTCATGTGAGAAACAACCTGTTAAACATAAAAGATATATCAAGAGGTTTTATTACAATTCTAATTTATTCCCAGCT
>JABUQX010065212.1:0-2500 GCA_015478945.1 Trachelipus rathkii
ATATATATATATATATCATTATATATATATATAATATATATAATATATATATTATATATATATATATATATATATATATATATACTATAAATATAAATATATAATATATATATATATATATATATATTATATATATATATAATATATATATATTATTATCATATATATATATATATTATATATACTATATATATTATATATTATAATATCTATATATATATATATATATATATATATATATATAATATATTATATATATATATATTATATATATTATATATATATATAAAACGGCAAATCGGACCCCGGCTGGAAGCGACGTCACAGCTTCCATCTTCTAGCATGGTATATCGTATGCCACGAAATATACACGTTATAGGTATCGAATAGTATGTTGTAAGGTATAGGGAATCGATTCCCGTGGTTTTTAATGGAATCGTAGCGTTCCTAGAATGGTTTAGTACCCCACCCCCTTTTCTAATATTTCTAGCATGGTAAATCGTATGTCAAAGAATATACCCGATATAGGTATCGATTAGTATATAATTGATGATGACGAATTGATTCCCGTGGTTTATGATGAAATCGAATCACTCCTTCCATAGTTTAGTATGAGTTAGTACCCCCACCCCCTTTTCTAATGCACATATTTTATTTCTTGTTTCTCGAGCTACAGGGTCGACAAAGTGAGGCATTATAGGTAATGGACGATGCCGAGTCGAATGCCGTGAGGTTTGAGCCTCTCGGATAAACTGCTGCGGTTTTTGAACGAATCAACATGCGTTTCAAGGAGTGTTCAGAACCCCTTGTTCAAAATATATAATGACGGGTCTCAAACAGCGGTCAAACGTCTCAAAAGTGGGATTCCCGTTGTTACTTTCTCAAACGCCAGAGTCCCTATGGCTTCAGCAAGGGTCATTCATAATTGTCTCTAAAGAAATATAAAGTCTAGTGATTCCAGGTATATAGTTTGCAAAAACTTACGGAAGTTAGGTTTCGTGGAAACCAAAGTTAAGATCGTCAATTCCCCTAAGCTGGGTAAGTAAGCTATTATCTTAGAAGTTAAAACTAAAAGTAGGAAGATTGCAGTTATTTTGCTAATTTTATTAAATTTTAGTTGCTAAATATTTAAAAAACTGGTTGTTATTGGAATAGTGTGAATTAAAAGCAGGAAGTGGAGTTAAAATTAGGATTGGGGAGTTGAGATGGAAAACGTGAAAATGAATGTCGTGGTATATTTTAAGGATTTTTTTTTTTTTTTTTTTTTTACAGATGTCACCACCACTCACTGGCAGTGCCCTATTCAGGGAGGGGGTGTTGCACACCAAAGTTTCATCCGCAAGCGCATATTACGCAGATGAGCACAGACGCAGGCTTTAAAGTGAGGGAGACTAAATTCAGCAAGGAAACATAAAATAGAAGAGAATTCAACAGAACAGAGGTGGCAGGAAAGAAGGAAGCACCGCAGCGAACTAGCCTGGAGTTACCAAGATCCACAAAACTCGTGCGCAGACACAGCACCCCTTGGGTACGGAGGCGTTGGTAAAGGTTGTGATACGCGTGGTAAGTTTCCTCGCAAACACCTCCGATCGCGGTACCTATAGAAAGAATAAAGTACCAACATCGCGCCGCAAAGATAGAGGGTCAAGTGAACTGGAAAGTACAGGAGAGTTTATAAGCCTTTTGGCTTTTGACTCGACCCTGTCCAAAAGCCGGGTGAAACCAGAGCCCCCCAGATATGAGAACAGTACTCCATACAAGGGCGGATGAGACCCTTGTATAGCTGGAGTAACTGAGAAGAGGTAAAAAAGTCTCGCAGTCTAAACAGAACTCCCAGTTTCTTTGAAGCCGCCCTAGAAACCGTTGTGATGTGAGGTTTCCAAGACTTTTTTTTGTTTATGTTAAGGCCAAGGATGTTTATATTGTATTGAAATAAAGAGATATATAAGGTTGTGGTCAGATTTACCAATAGGAGCGAAAATGGTGTATTTATAGAGAGAGGGACCTGTGGTAAACATAGGTCAAGTGTGTTCAAGAATTGGTTGGGACGATCCGGAATGTGTGTAGGTTCTTTGATTAGTTGTTCTAGATCGTTGAGAATGCTGAATGATTCGGCCTCCTTCCCACCTAAATCAGTATGAGAAGACCCCAACCACTCAGTGTTGTGTACATTGAAATCCCCTAAATAGAGGACCTCAATATTTGGATGAGATTTTAAGAGGGTAGATTTTAAGATAGGTTCACGAGGTTCGAGTTAAGAAATTATTATTGAAGCGTTACGATGTTATTTTTCGTGATCAAGTTACCATCGGGTTTGTGTCAGGTTGTTTCTTATAGGAGACTATTATTGGAATGTTACTAGGTTATTTTGTGAACATTTACCGTTAGTAACCCGGATTGCCAAGTTTGCGGAGAAATAGAAAGCGAGGTTAAGGTGGAGTTGAGATCTGGAGTGGAGGTAAAATTACGAGTGCTAGGGTTAAATTGTGCGAGAAAGAAT
>JABUQX010065212.1:7500-38264 GCA_015478945.1 Trachelipus rathkii
CAATGAAACATGACCCTATATATAATATTTCGAACCGGATTGTCTGCCAAAGGCCATTTTTTTATTCTGTGGAGGGAAATCGGGGCCCCCGCGAGGGTTTTTACTACGTTTCATCTCGTCAGATAAATATAAAGGTGGAAGGAAATCCGCTTCCCCAACAATCCCCGGATTTAAATTAATAATTAAATTTCGGAAACAAAAAGTAGGCCTTCTTTTAAAATTTTCCGCCGCTTTGTTTAGGGAATGCCCCCCGGTGCTTAGAATAACCTTTCGACCGAAATGGGGGGGACCCCCCGCCAAAACTAATATTTGAAGCATTTTCTTGGGGGAGCGTTTCACAAAAAAAAACCGGGACCCCCGGGTGTGTCCCGAATTTAATTTCATCCAAGGCTTCGGGCCAAAAACATTCCGGGTCTCGAAGAGAAAATTCGCCTCCCCAAAAGGAAACCCCCAAAAGAAAAAATCTACCGGTTTGAGGATGAAAATTTTTTCGGTTCCCCCGAAAAAGGTGGCGGGCGGTGGGTTGGCCAAAAGGGAGCACGACGGAAACGTACGGGGAACGGACGGGACGAATTCCCATTTTGAACGGGGGACCGTCCCCCCCTTCAAGAAGCGGCCTTTGGTGAATTTTTCAAAAAAAAAACTGCTTCGAATAATTTTCAACCCGGGGAATACCCACGCGATAATCTCTCCAAAAAGGGACGTGAAGAAAAAGGGAAAATATCGGAAGAATCCGAAGGGATTCAAAAAAAAATTCGCCGAAAAGTGGTAAACGGTTCCGGTATTACCCTTAAATTAAAGGGCAAACCGGGGAGAAACATTGGAAATGAAGAAAGGTTTTGAAAAAACTGTTTGTTTACGGGCTCCCGCCTTTGGCAAAAAGCTCTTTCAGATGAAAATTATTTAAACCGGGGGCCGCGGTTTTTTTCAAGAGCAAAGAGGGGAAAAAGTCCCTGGTCTTAACCTCGTGGGAAAAGGGAAAACGGGATGTTTAGGGAAAAACCTCTTTTACCAACATTTACGCGAGGTTTGGGGAAACTTTTTTGCGTACAGAGTGTTGAGACGAATGGAAAAATTTTAAAAAACTGGCGACCGAAAGTAATAAAATGTTGAAAACGACAAAAAAATTTTTTATAGCCGACGCGAAAAAAACTCCAACCGCCCCGAAAAAAAATACAAAGATTGAACTTCTCTGCGGTGTTTGGGGGAAGGATTATACCGGTTGGGAAAAATCGAAAAGGATTGGTCAAAATTTTTCGTCGAGCTACTGCTGAGCCATGACAGATGGTGAATTAATAATGTTGCCTTAATAAGAAAGGTCAACCAACTTTAATTAAAAAAAAAAAAAAAACCGCTTTTTTTCATTTTCTTGGTTATTTTTATAAAAGGTTTTAATAAAAAAAAAACCCCCCATTCCATTTAAGAAAATTTAAATTTTATTAAAAAACCTGATTAATATAAAAAAAATAATTTGTAAACAAATGGCTTGGTTATTAAATTTTTATAATAAATTAATATTTCCTGCAATTAAAAAGGCCCAAAAAAACTAAACTGGGTCCGAGCAGAAGCCGGATCATGGTTATACATTTTATTCAATAAAAGAAGATTTTGGGCTAACGGCCAGGAACTTTTTCCTGAATTTCTCCGCGCTTTTATAAAGAATGATAACAGCTTCCCCCGGCAAACTACAAAAAAAAGGAACAAAAGGAAAAAAAAAACACGTGAAATATAAAAACGATAAATACCAAAATGAAAATTTTTAAAAAAATCAAAGATAATTAAAATTTAAACCTCATACCAAATCAGGTTTAAAAATAGTATTTCTTGGATTTAAATATGCGCCAAAACAGAAATTCGACCGATTACGAAAAAAACACCTTAAAAAAAAAGGGGCCTTTTGGGAATTTGGCAAACTTTTCAATTTAAGCTTGTTGTTTGTTTGGCTCTTAAAATATCCCGCCAACCCCCTTTTCAAAAGTCCGATTAGGTCTTTTCTTGGAAGCATTCAATGGGATACATCTCCCCCGAATTTGCTTCAGCAATCCAGCGATAGCAAGCCCCCGGGCAAACGGGGCGTTTATCGTTCGCTGGCGGTGTTTTCCCTGCTTCGGGGGGTCTCTCTTCAGGCGGTGGCGCTATAGTTTCGTATTTAGAAAGCGGAAAAAACGGTTCGGTAAGGATAAGTTAGGAAAAAAAGGGTGTTATCGTTCGGAAATAGTGCCTTAATTCCCAATTTTTTCGAACCAAGAAGTTACTTTGGGCATTTGACGTCTGGCAAGAAATATCCTGGGGAAAAGCTTATCCGAGGGACGCCCTCCCCGCTAAATCTAACACCTTTTCGTTTCCAACTTCCCTTCAGCACGCCCCGTTTCCGTAGTGTCCCGGTGATTTTCGTTAATGAAGAAACAATAAACCGTTTTAATCCAAAGAAATGCATGTTGGAATTGATGGTAAGCAAAATTAGGGGGACTGGAGATCATAGGCGTTCTTAGTGTTTAATTCTCCGAGCGTTTCTCGTATTAGCTCTGGCGCGCTCTGTCTTAGAATATTCCCGCTACGCTTCAAATCCAAGACTTCGACATCGAATGGTATGGCCTACGCCTCGTGCAAATATCTTTCTTCGTAGAGCTCCAAATGAAGTTTGTTCATAATAGATTTATTTATTACGCTTAACATATCATTTTTTGGGGTTCCGAAATTGCTCTTGTAGAACGGGAAGAAAATGGACGTGCTCATAATCATTTGTACATCCTCGTCGAACGTGTTGAAATTTTGTTCGATGCTCGTACGAATGGATTTCATTTCTTCGGCACGCCTAAAAAGGGCTATTTCTTTATCTTTATCGTTTTAAAGGGAAACGAAAAACAGCCTAACGTGAACGCACGACACTTTTTCGGGTATAAGCTATCGCTGAACCAAATATAGTAACGTTTGATCGGGAACTAATATAGGTCGAAGGTCTAAGTGCGAATATCTAAAAATTCCCAAAGTCGATATAATATTTTTTCGAAATTTGAACTTAGACCTTCGACCTATATTAGTTCGCGGGAAACGATTCGGTTCAACAGCGAGGTGTTCAACGCGTTGAGTGAAAAGAAACCTCGCCCTAAATCGAGCGAGATAAAATAGTAATAAAAATGAAATAATTTATTTTATATTTTATATTTTAGCGCGTTGTTTATTATAATTATATACATATATAATGGAAGAAATTTAGATTATAAATAAAGAATGAAGCAAATGATTATTTTTTAATTTCCTATTATTTTTCCTTTCAAATTAGTCATTTTACCGAGTAGAATCCAATCTGCGTTATACGGTTTTTTGATCGAGGAAGAGAGCAATCTTTTCGCGTTTCGCTTTCTGATCGTGGGGTCGTCGTTCCCTTTGCTGAAAGGGTTAGTAGCATCATCATCAGCAGCAGCAGCAGCAACAGAAGCATTTGAATCGGTCCTCGAATCCGTCGAGGCACTCGCTCGATTTAAATTCTCAAAGAGCTTCGAATAAATGTCGAACACGAGGCCGATACCTTTAATCGTGGCACTAGAATCATCATTCGTCAAATAAAGCTCTCCCACCCACTGTTTGTTCATATTGGAAATAAACTCCTTTCGAATGTCGTACTCTCGCGAGTACCTAGATAATGACGAAGGGGAAGATTTTTTTTTATCACGCTCTTCGCTCTCGAGTAACAAGATTATTTCGTTCGACCTCGCTTTCGTGACGCCTTTCGCGTCACGCAACTCGATTTGTAAGTCTTCAAAATCTTCGTTTTCAAACACTACGAAATCGTCGAAATTAAAATTATTTACCCGTTTTGAGAATCGGCCGTCCTCACCGATGGAAAATCCATCAACGTTGCTCTTTAGTACCTCGGGAAAGGATGCGTAATAGTTTTCGCGTTTCTTGAAAATCTCGACGAGAAAAGAGTCTATTTCTAAATGGTTTTCCAACACATAAAGTTTAGGAGAGTTGAGGCCTTTGTTGTGAAACTTATTGGCGAATTCGATAAAGCAGCGTCTCAAGGCGCGGAGGTTTATGTTTTTCGAAGGTCTGGTGGCCTTGCACTTGTTATCGTCTTCGTCGTCGTCATCGAGGGGAAGGTCGATTTCAAATGGTTCTCGAAATAAACTTTCGCCATCGAGTTCCCCTTCGTCGGGATAATCGTTATTATTCACGTAAATGAGACTCGAATGAACGATATTTTCCCCCAAAATTCCAAGCTTTCCGTTTTTAAACGACTCGTCGCTCTCGCAATCGTCGAATATATAATATAAACTCAACTGGGGGGAGAGACTTTCGCTTCCCATTAAACTCTGAGAGAATTCGTCGACACGTTTAAGGAATTCGTCTCTCGTTTCTCCTTCGGCGTTCGGAACGAAAACGAATTTGCACAAATAGACTTTATCTATTCCCGAGCGTTCGAGAAACTCTTTCGTTAATTCTACCATTTTTTTCATCTTTTCTAGGCTGTTCGAAGAATTTCTGAGATCGATGGCGACGAGAACGGTATTCGAGGTTAAATATTCTTTAAGGGAATCTGTTTCCGTTTTAAAATAATGCGCCAGTTGTTGCGAACGGGGGACGCTCACGGCGTAAAGAGAGTCGCTAATTTGCATCGCACAGACGTTGAAGAAATTCATGCTTTCTTTTATCTGCTCCTTGAATGAATTTTATAATATAATGTGCGTCTATCGAAATTTTTTTTTAATTTCTATTTTTTTCGTTCAAACTAGGATTACAATTAGCTTTAATAATTACAAAATTTAAAATAAATAAAAAATATTTATAGCCATATTGTTTAGAAGTCGATTAAAAAATAAATTAAAAAAATGTTTATCGTTTCATTTTTTATTCGAATTATTAATTTTTAAAATTTTTTACATTCAAAAAACGTATAAGAGTCGGGCGCATCGAACTCAAACGCGAAAGAAGAGAAGGAGGCGTGGAAGATGTCGGTCCCAAGAAATAAGAAGTATTGTATGAACATACGTATGTGTGGCGACGCTAATTTTCAAATTTTTTTGCCACATTTGGCGAATTCTTTTCACGGGTTTGCCAAAAATTTCTCTAACGAAAGAAAGATCTTCGTCGATATTGGCCAAAAGTTCAATAGCGGTGAGCAGCACCAACCGAACGCGACGTCGATGCTACTCCACGACCATGTCGTCGGTAATAAAGGCGCCGCCCTTGATACCGTGACGGAAATAAAGAAAGAATCAATAATATTAGAGATAAAAGATTACGAATTGTATTGTTTGAATATTGGGGGTGGAAAGGAAAAGCTATTTAAAATAGATTTATGGAATGAAATTTTGAAATACTTCGAAATTGTCGACGAACTAGAAAGAGTTTTAAAAAGTTTTGAAAGAATAAACCACGTTGACATCTCAGCAAAGCATATCCCGTTCGTTATTTCAGTCCCGCGATCGGGAAAAGTCATGTTACTCTTACCAAAAAAAGAAAACGTAATTTTTACGTTGATAGATATTCTTTCGAAACGGCACAATTTGGCGTTTAGAAAATTATTGAGTTACGGTAAGCATCGGATCGACCTTCGAAGAATCGTTATTAAAACCGAAGGTGATAGAAAAAAGTTGATTTTATTGCGAGTATCAGCTGTTGAGAGCAACGAAAAAAGAATAACGAATTTTATGATAGGGAGGCGCTTGAATAAGCTATTTCCCCAATTACAGTATCGGGTCGATCGAGAAAAAAGCGCGCCAAAAATGAAGTACAATTTAGCGCTAAGACTTAATCCAGAATCGCGCCTTTTAATGAACCTTATTAATAAGAGAATGGAATATTTCTTAGGCTACGGAAATTGCCCTCACGCTACGGGTGTAAACGGCGAAATATTTCACGAAAATATTGTGAAATGGGTTATGGATTCCAAAAAACCCGATACCTCATTACCGAATCTATACAACAATAGCTTGGACGAATACTCGAGTCTGATCGGTTACTGCATCGAGATAGCGCGAACGACGAATTTGAAAGCGGCGCTGGAATTAATCGATTCCATTATCAAGCGCGCCAACGACGCATATTTAGAAAAATGGGTAACGCCTAATATCAGCGATAAAGAAGAACGCGAAAGAGTGGGAGCCAATACGTTGACCGTTGCGTTTTTCAGTCAAGATCTAGAGCGCCTAGAAACCATTCTATTTCGTCCCGCGGAGGTTGAGGATGCGGTCGAAAAAAAAGCCAAAAGAAGTCCTTATCGAGGAATACGGGTTTTTCAGGACGAATCGACGCTAAGAGATGGCGAATTAATAAAGAGGACCATAAATTGGGTTAACACGATATAGATTCTTCTGGTTTCGCAAAAAATTTTAAAGGTTTGATTGTTGTGGATAAAGTTTTGCGAGAGCGTGAAAGGGTTGGCAAAATATTCTTGAGCTATTACTCTGAGTCAACCAAGAAAGAATACAACGATAATACGTTGCGAGGGGGGTAAAAGATATTAAAATTCGTCTGTTCGCGTTCCAATATTTGCAACAGTAAAACTAGCCGTAGCATACAGATTAACGTACATTCGACTGGTGATCCACAACGCAACAACTATAAATCATTAGACGTTGGGGATTTGATATTTCCAGTAAAAAGGTTTTTCGATAAAATTTTATCATCGGAGATCGGGAATAAAAAAATGGAGAGGATTGTTTGTCTGAGCTCATTAATGACTAGGGTTTCTTTTGATGAATATATTGCTTGCTGTATTCGTGTCGCGTCCTGCAAATAAAAGGAGCGTTGTATTATAGTGAGAGAGTGAATTAATACGTGGTCGTGTGGAGCACTGTATTGGTAATTTCTTATAAGTATGTCGAAACTCTATCTAAGGACCGTCTGAAGTGATTAAATCATAACGTCAACAGAATATTGTAATTAGATTAAGTGATATGAATAATTCCCAGTTTAGCTTGTGGTTGGGCACACAGTTTCAGAACAATTCTCTCAAATAGATATCAATTCTATATTATCTTAATTTTATGAATTTTCTATATTGTATAGTTTTGACTTTTATTGCCTTTCTAAATAAATGTGATTATTTTTATAACTCACTCACTAGCAAAATAAACATTTTTAAATATGGATAAAATGTAAATATTCTAATATATTATCAATAATTAAAAATAAAAAAAATATTTAAAATTATAGTATAATAATATAAGCCTCCGAGGTGGATTTACAGGTGTTTGGGAGCTGGTGCTGGAGCCAAACAAAAAGAGTGTTTTTATACAATCATTCTAAATATATAAAAAAAATAGAGTGCACATTATTAGAAATAATACTATATTACTTAGGCTAGTTTTTGGTTTCCTATTGAAAAGGGAGGTAAAAAAACGTAACAGTAAAAGTTGTTGTTTATTTTTTTATTAATTATTATAATATATACAAATGAATAAATAACTATATATATATCAAGAAATACATATAATTAAATATGAAATTAATATTATAAATTGTTTCAATTATAAAATATTTTAATAAATAGAAGATAAAATTAAGTAATAGATAAGAAGATGACTTTGATAATTTTACTGTAGCATTCAGCAATTATTGAGAAATGTGGATTAAGAGGTGTAAAAGAATACTTAGGCATACTTTAGTTATAATTAGATAAGATTGCTCTCGTCTTTTAAATAGAAGGTTATAATATTGTCGGCGCTTACGATGTGTTATAGCTGATTTGAGGAACAACTCACTTTTTCCTCACAGTTGTCACTTTACGTTATGACAACATTTTTTTATGAAAAAAACCGCGACGATATATTATATAATTAATTACATACTTCTTTGAGAGTTGACTCGGTAGTGTCGTTCGATCTCGAATGAACAATTATTTATTATGGATAGATAATTGACTGCATCATTTAATTGCGGGCGCGAAATTTTAACTTTGGCTCTGACGTATACGGAAGATTGGTGGGATTCCGGATGCGCTGCGACCAAGTATTGAGCTCGGCATCTGCGATCTTTTAGACCATAGAGAGCTCTACACATCAGCTATATGCGGCGAGACAAAAGATAAATCTCGCATAGTAGCTCATTTAGAATAGTTCAAAATATAGTGATTTAATGTTGATCATCTTGCGCGATCATTAGACATAATGATAGTGATATATATCTATTTTATCGAGAACAATTAGTTTATGGTGAGCTATTTGATTGGTATGGTTTGTATAAATCACTAATTATAGTATTTGGTCGTGAGAAGCTATCTGTTTAATCAAAGAGGGTATTAATAAAATATTTTAACAATCTTATCGCGGATGTGTTCCTAATTTTTGGAGTGTGAGTGTGACGCGTACGCAACAACGACTTTTATTCTTATCATCTACACATATATATTATCATTGTACTATTGAGTAGAGGTTTACTCAATTTATTATAACATCCGATATGTATAAAGTTACTGTTTCTCGTTAGCCAACTCACAAATGATTATTTGATGGTGTAGTGTCTAGTAAGATCTCGCTCATCTTATTTCTTTTGATAGTTATTAACATAATATGGATATTATTTTAGACTGATATTGCTTTTTATGATGAATTCTATTCTTGTTGAAAATATTTATACCCTTCCCATGAAGATGTCTACGGTCGATGCATGCCGTGAAGATTGGGCAGCGCTTGTTGTCTCAAGCGACTATTTCGCAGATTACGCAGGGTGTGAAGCTGGTTATTTGAAGTGTAGGAAATTGGATTTTGGAGTGAACACTCTCTCGGAAATGTTGCTTGCTGAACGAATTCTCATCATATACGTAAATAGAATTCTGACTGTACAAGCAAACTCATAATTATTGTCGCACCCTATGCGTATTACACTAACGTGCGAAGTTTTCTAGCGAAGGGTGATAGAGTGGGTTTTGACGACGGTATATGCTAATGTCTTGTTTATGAATTTAAGTGGTCGTTCAAATTGATTTTTTAGTGTTAAGAATAAAAAGGGACGAGGAGAAGATAGTATGACGAAATCGAAAATTGTTTTTTAGGATACCCGAGGAGCTTTTTTGGCGGTGTATTCACCTAAGATAAACGAAAGTACTATTACGATAATTTCATAAGTGAAAAATTTTAATGATTAACTATAGAGTGTTTATGAACGTGTGTTGTATTTATGGTGACTTTTTGTGAATTTAATTTCACGGTCGTTTAGTATCATATCGATTATCTCGTCGGGTTTTGCATTGAAATTCTATCGGACTCAATAGAGTGAGTGTTCACGAGAGTTCGGGCGCGTGTAGATATTCTATTGTTTCTTCGATTAAAGATAGTCTCGGAGCTCAAGACATATTAATCTCTTGCGTTGGTAGAAAACCGATACAGACTGGTCTTAAATCAACCTAGACTCGGTAGTATTGCTTTTTAGCTTCACAGTAAGCAAAGATAGTAAGAGCAACAATTCTGATTCTCGAGGCCATAGAAAACTTTACATGGTCAACGAATTACGTGGTACGGGTAAACCTTCTTACTAATTCGTCACTACACAAGTGATAGGATTCAAAAGTGCTTTTAAGTGAAAACAAACCCATATTTCTTTGAGAGGAGCGAATACTTTGTGCTCCAAGAAAACTGATGTTTATTTAGAAAACTCTCACTTCGACTAAGAGATATGAAAAGAAAGTAGAAAAGAGATAGAGTACTCCTTTGCGCGACGTCATGGAAATAACTTTGTGATAAACGGCGGTGTGTCCATCAGATTCTCCTCATATACTAGCGATGGTATGAGTTCTAACTCAGTGGAAACTATTATCGAGTAAAAGGTGATTAGTTATTTTTGTCTAAAATCTTCTACAAAAGAATTTAGCTTGTTACTAGTGATGTATTTAATGTGTCAAGATCTATAGATAGAGAGGACATTTCCTCTTCTGTCTCACGCTAATATTGAATATGAGTTAGAAACCGTTACTATTAAAGTTTCACAGGGATGCGTTACCTTAAGGATTTAGCTTCATGAGGGTCTAATCCGCCTGCACATCGTGTACTTGAATGATACAGCTTAGATAAAGGGATATCTCACAAAGATATATTGGATTTGAAAGCCTCTCTTATTCTGATAGATATTTTACCCATTACAGGGTTTCGGATTGCAGTAAGGCAGTTAGAGCTGATGTGAGTTGCGGTACAGGAGGGAAGTTTAAGTACGTTACTATAACTCTTTTGGTGTTGACTCTCAGCGTATTCGATGCTTTTGCAATAAAGGTGATTTACGGAAGATATAGACTAAGGAAAGGGTAGTATTCTTTTGATCAGTAGAAAATTTATAGATGTCGAGAGATTATCTGATCAGATTTTCTTTATGCCCTGTGATGAGAGATAGGTTATATAGGACGTTAGAACACAAGACGCACGGTGTCTTGCTGTTATTGAGCCAGCCTCTCCACAGATTTATATTACTTGTGTGAGTGATATATCTTAGCCTTGACACGAACTTTGGCTTGAAAAGAGTGCTGAAGAGTCTGTGTTCTCATAACATGAATTGTATATATTAATATGGTTATATTATGTTGTTTATGAGGGAATTTGTTGTTAGTATTATTTAAAACTCAGCTTGAATGGATATGTGATTTATGTTGATGCTATTATACTAATGTATTGTGTGAGTTATTTATTTTTACTAAGAGATTAACGTTTCTCTTAATACACATTCATGATTAGATTTTTTTTATGTTCGTTACGGGAGGTGATTTTCACGTATTATTCCTGTATGATTTCTTTTATATAAAATAATACCTAGATAGTGCATGATTAACTGTAATTTGTCGTCATCAGTGAGAACAGACATATTAGTGTGAGAAAGATACAGTTCATTCATCGAGTTTTATAGTCCGATATGCTCCATTATTATTATATATGCATATCGTCTTTTGCGAATTTCTGTTATACACCAGATAGATATCATTCTTGAGAAAATCATGAGAAATTTTCAAAGCTTGCACATTTGTGTAATGCGGATAGTAGGACTAGTGAGTGAGATTTCTCTCACTAAGTAGTATTTTGGGAGTATTTAATCGAGCAGTTCCGTAGCAATGGTGAGATGCTATTAATCTATTGAGTGAGAATATTCTATTTGAGACTATGAATTTGTTCAGAATCTACATTATTCGTGAGACTTTATGATTTATTTGAGTGTGCACATAGGCGCTGACTAGTTCTTATTCACAACTAATCGACATTTTTCGCTTTAAACGGAATGCAATCCGAGAAACTATTCTCATATATGCGCAGACCCGACTTGCCGTTGCGGGTGGCTTTCCCAGCACTATTACTTGAGAGTGAGATACGCGCACACCTGTTCTAGGAGAAGACATAATATCCGGAGCTATAGTTCTGTTTTTACAATAAATTGTGTTGTATGGAAGTAGCGATTAAGTAGAAGACTGCTAGTAGCTATACATCAGGCGAGAAGAGCGTACTATTGCTTACGTAAGTTTGTTTAAGGTGAACTGAAGGTAACACTTTGTCAGTGAATTCTCAGGTGAGTAAAGATTTTTTTTTATATATTGGTGAAATAGCAATTTTATTATTAAGAAAATGAAAATTCATTCTCGATAGATTTATTACACAGTTTAATGTTTGCAAACATGTTTCAAGGAGCCAGATTTTACTTGAATTTTAGAATAACATTTATTTACTATTTGTTGGTTTTTGCTTTAGACAATCAATCGAAGTATATTTATATTCTCCATTTAGTAGGTGCTCTTGCACTTTTTTGTTCAGTTTATGTGTATTCGTTATCATGGATAGCTGATGTAGGTGCTGAGCACGAAGATAAAAAAGGTCAGATATGTGAGTTGAAGAGTGCTTTTGGTCTGGCTGCGACTTGATATTCTACTCCATTTGGAAGATTGACTGTGATGAAGTACTGATATATATTAGAGATATAACTCGTTGTGTGTATGAGTGTTGATGCGCATGAGTGGGATTATGATGTGTGAATTAAAGGAGACTACGAAGGCACAAGCGGACTCACGAGGGCAGGAAGAGGAGCTTTAGTTCCATATTTTATTACTGGTGTCTCCGTCGAGAGAGAATCTGAGAGATAATGACGAGAAACAGCAAGCGGAGCGATGCCATACAGATAATAAGCCGGGTCGGGTGAAGTGAGAGAATGATTTAATATGCTATTAAATTAATCTATTAGAATTCGTGCGACACTTCGCGATTATATGCAACCGAGGAAGGTGCTCACATAAACGATTTAAATATAATAGTTATTTATTATTAAAATATTATTTAATTTATCACAACATTAATGCTAAATTAATTAATGTTTGTAATTTTATTAAATTAGTGTTAATTGGGAATTTTTTTTTACAAATTTGTATCACAAATAGATTTATACGTTAAAATTAAAATATATATACATATAATAATTAAATATAAATTTAAATTTATATTATTACTTATTTAAAAGTAAAGAAAGGACGCATATAATTATTATTATATCTCTTTTAGAAAATATCTTAAATTTTTAAAAGCAGTGTGTCTACTCATATATATTGCATCTGCTCTCTTTTTATATTTTCTTCGAGAGCGTATAAATCAACGAATTTGCGTTAAATATTTTAATAAATCATTATATTATTCTGTTTTCTTCATATAAGTTCTACATACGTCAGATGAGCAGGTATCTCTCGTGTGTGTGTGGTGAGATATATTGATATTGCAAGGAACGATTAAAAACACACAAGAAGAGATTAAATATCGAGAGGACATCTGAAGACAGAAAAGAAAAGGAATGTTATAGTATTTTATAAGTAATCTTCTCTGTATATGCACGGGATTCTACAGTACCTAGCTCGATTCTCGCGTTGGTCATTATTTTTATATCTATTTAATTTTATTTTTATCTCAATTTAATGATATATCATTAATCTTAAATATTAGTGACTCTTTTGTTTGATTTTATACGGTTAGCTCTTTTTTTGTTTTTTTTCAGTATGTTACTATAGATCATCGTATTTTCTGTGTGTGTGTGTAATTTCTGAGAAGTATTTGTTATGACTTCTCTTACATAGCATAGATGAATTCTATACAATAAGAGTTTTGTTTTTTTCTTACATACATCTTGTTGATCTCTCTAAGTAACCTTAGTAAATTTTTTTATATTTTATCAGCTGACGAGATTATCACCATAGAATGATCAATAGTAATATAAAATGAGAATAACATATTATCTGTGTTAGCAAAAGCTTAGTTTTAAAATGTATAGTTGTACTCATATATATTGTCAAGATATCATTAGCAACTATCGTATTTTTATTCGAACTCATTGTGATATTATATAACCTTATTACATAATTATAGATTTCAATAAAATGATAATCGGTAGAGACAATAAAGTTTGATTATGAAAGTCTATATTTTGAGGTATCACATATTTTAATTGATTTTTTTATTGTGTGACAATATTAATATGTTTCTAGTTATGCACTAACACTCGATTAAATATATAGAGAGAGAAAATTTGAATGTTAATTACTTTGACAAAGAGAGCATATATATTGGCGATGATATAAGGAGCATCATGTTACTGCACAGATGTCTTTATACTCGGATATCCCATTATTCGTGAACATGTCATTTTCTGCATATCTCTATTACAACCGGATTTTGCGTAGCAGCATATGTGACATTTTCATGTGGTGGGGGATAATGTAACTGTTGGTCTCTATAGAATATGACTTCAATTTTCTAATCTTTTTTGTGTGCGCTACTTTTCCAGTGTTTTTGATCTCTTCTCATAATAGATCGAGTGTTCGTGCTATACGAGTATTGTTTCTAGAACCATGCAAGCGAGATAGCATATTTGTGGATAATCTGATATACGCTAGCTCCTGGACTAGGTTCAGGGAGTTAGTTATTCTTCGCGGTCTCGTCTCCGTGCGCAGGATAGCCGTCGAACTCGTGCTTGCCCAGATAAGCGTACGTAGGCCGCGCCGTGTCTGTGCCTTGATTGATCATATGTTATAGCGCTCGAACTCATATATGGTAAATATCCATGCTCGTCATGTGTTTTGGTTTTGTAGACTAGGTTTTTAGTCATTTGGTCCTGTTCACTCTTCGATTTTACTTCACTGTTATAATCCATATTGTAGTACTAGAGACGGATTGAGTTGTGTTGTTTATTTAGAAGCAAAACGGGTGAGGAGATTGAGAGACAAGGTGTGTATAGATTCTTGTAATTTATATCTGACATATATTTCAATTAATTCGATTATGTATATATAGCTGTAAATTTTTAGGTTCATCGCTGGTCTACTTTGGTTGTAGACTGAGATTGATATATAGACAAATGATACTTATCATAAGCTAGCTCATATATTCTAGATATGTTCATTGTCTCTCCGTTTGTTAAGTCCATATCAATTTTCTAACTCTTCTTTAGAACCGTCTTTTGATGTCAGAGTCATAATTTAGGGTAGTTCTCTTTTTTTTGAGCGTAGCTTACTCTGTTTTATAAAATTCATATGAATATTGTTGGTATATACATGGCATTAACGAACTATGGCAAGTAGTGGTGTATGAACGTGTCTTTAGTATTTTACAAATTTGCGAGTGCATTAGTACGTCTGATTTATTAAATCGGCGCGTGCTTCAATAGTTTTGCTATATTAGTTCATTTTGCGGGATCCGTTATCATGGGAGTTGAGATATATTTCAAGGTGTTCGAGCATTCTTATATAAATCTGTGGATGTGCAGATACGTTCTCGGATTCAGATTATTTGGCTCTGATCTTCTATTGAATCCTCGAATCGTGAAGATTATTTATACATCCATAGTTTCTTCTCCGAGATTGTACGATCTATTACGTAGGTCCTTTTGATGGGTTAGAGGCGGTGACTCGAGCGTGTCTCTCTTGTACTTTATTTATTACGGGTGAAGAAACACTTGGCTAGTCTATTACATATCTCTATACGTGCATTGTCGGTCTGGTAAACGTGTTGAAATTTTGTCTGGTCGGCATTGCAGTTAATGTTAGGGGCCAGAAATTTTGATTTTCATGTTGCTTCTGGTATTGTTCGGCCTTATAGTCTCTTAATAAAAGTAGGTTCATTTTAGCTGCAGATCTTTTTCAACAGTCAGCAAGGATTACTCAGCTCATAGTTATACAAGACTGGTGTATGCACGCATTAGTTTGGACTCGCCAATGTTATTTTACAGATTAGTGCTGAAATGGTTGGGAGTGACATTTCTTTTTTATTTTATTCTCTATCGTTTTCACGTAGCATTGCTTGTCGAATATTGTGCAAGTAAGGTTAGATTTAATGTCGATAGGATTAACTTCTATTGCGGATACTCGGTGACGTAACTAATTGCTAGCGTGTGAATTCTGTTTCATATGTGCAGATGTAGTTTTATGTTAGCGCGGCTAGTATCTCGTTATCAATTTCTCTTACACCGTAAAAAATACTGTGTCTGTGCGTATGTGCCGCCGTTTCAGATTTACGAAACGTTTGTTTGTTCTGGTTCGCTCTGTGCTTTGCTCCTTATAGTGTTCGGGTTGAGGTGGATTGACTGACTTTCATTATAAGATAACTCTTTGCCGATAAGCTCCGAATAACGAATAATAGAAACTTTTGATTCGTATAAGTTATAAAGTTTGGTTTTATTTAGCATATACCTGCTTGTAAGTGAGAGACATATGACTTTATAACCTTCGAATATGATCATAATGCCTCTTTTCCATGGCGTCAGTCGACCGGATAGGATAAGTGGAATCTGATAACTTTGTCTAGCAATATTAAATAGTTTGTCGGAGTTTTAGATACGCTCACTCTTACTCACTCGTGTATAGTCCTTCTCCACGGTTAAAGAGTTTTAGTTCATACATTTAGCTATTTCCTGTTCGGACGGATATGTGAGGACAGGTATTTTATATCATTAAATGGCGCCTTGTATGATCATATCATATCTTAACTTCTTGTATTTTCTCTCGTTAATATTTCCATTGGACTACGATTTTTTATGGTGAGTGAGATATACATTATTACGATATATATGTTATTTTCGAGGTTTGCAGATATATTTTAAGTCTGTTTCTCTTTGTTTCTAATTGTAATTTATCTCACAGCGATAGTCGTCTGCTCACGCATAGCGCTTTTGATTTTAATAAGATTCAAAGCCGGGTCTTCGTGAAATTCTATTTTATACTCACACGATATTTATTGGATTTAACTTAGACTAATTTCTTTGAGCGCTCATAGCTGTGTCGTTTTGTTGGTTTTTTCTAGATATTATAGTGATCAGATCGTGGTATGAGGCACAGCTGTTAGACAGCTATAAAATTGTAAGTGATATGTACGTTTCATTTAAATTATAATAGTTTTTATATAGAAATTTGGTGTGTCTAGCGTTTCATTGAAAGCTAGTCTCCTTTATCACATAGGGTATCCATGTACTTTCTTCTTTCTTATTCTGCAAAAGAGTTTGCGCTAAAGGGTGGGTTCACACTGTGTCCTTGTTGTCGTGGTCAGTTGTTTTCTTGATTGGGGCGAAACGTTCTATTTTTATATCGTCGCTCTATTTTCTTGTGTAGCCGTGCTTCCCTTTTACTAATTACTTCGTATCTCAGTTGGCTCATGTGTTTTCTTTCACAGTCGTCATACATGAATGATTAAGTGACTGATTTAATATAAACGTACTCGGCACTTGTTTTTTTCCTCTTGACTATCTGCTATCCTCTGATTCAGAAACGTTTTTTATTTCACGGCTTATTTTATTCTTTTTCGTCGTCTCTTCTATATCGTCGTTAACTTATAGCGTGACTTCTTTACTATATTAGTTCGTCGCGACTTAGTTATCTGATGTCTTATCTTCTTATTTACTTTATCTACTGATAGCACTTTATATTTATATGCGAATTAGTATGTTATTTTTAGCATTCTTTTTTACGTCTCCAGTGGCACTGGTGGTTGGCTTATCGTTTATCGGCGCGGACGGACGATAATGCAGAGTTGTTGGTGTTTGTACTGTGAATCTGGAGGAGATTAGTGGACAGTGTCTTATTTTTTGTAAGATAGTGAGGGGTTAAGAATATGGCAAAAGGAGAGATAGTAGAAAAGAAGATAGGGAAAGAACCGTTATTATGAATAAGTTTTGGGTCTTCTGTGGATAGTTTGTAATCGAGGTGGTGCGTATCTGAGTTCTGTTATTAGCCCTACGATGAGGGCACCTCTCAAATTGATTGGACAGTCATTCTGTGCGTTCTATCAACATTATGAGTATTAGCATCTCCCCGAGCATAGATTGTCTGAGTTTTTCAAGCTAAATGATGCTGAGTATTGATAATCTATGTTGGATAGTGAAAATAATTGGTTTATTGATGTACGCAGATAGTGTGACTTTTCGTGTCGGTTCGGAAAGCGCAAAGGGTGAGGAATTCTAATAGATATTACTCTTGCCGCAAAAGGCGCCAGCGGATTTGCGTAGATATTATATTCTAGGTCTCGTGTGGTAATTTACAAAGCGGACCCTGAGAGAGAGCTGTGACGAGACGCTCTTTGGGCATTGTTTCATGTTGTGACATTCTTCAGTGCTGTGGGCAGTTCCGTGGATCTCACACATTCGTTGGCGTAAGCGGAAGGGTGATTGTTGGAGCATGTCGTGAGGGTCAGGTGGAGAGTATGTGATGGAGCGTGAACTAATCTGTGAGTGTAGTTCTAGGAGTAAGATAGTACACATGTGTTTTTTATTACAATTCCTATTTATGAGTATGCATCTAGTGACTTAAAGTGTGATGTGTGATCAGGATATAATGTGTTATAGAACTCTCTCAAGTAGATCATATATATGTAGAGAATAAACAGTCATTAAGTGTCTCTATTCTTATATTATGGGAGATAACGCAGTTCTTCAGATTTGGTTGCGTAGCCAGCATTATATATGATATGTTAATTGACTGTAGTACAGGATATAACTAGATGTAGGTGAGATGAGATATTTATCGTTAATGATGGGGAAAAGATAGATTGATCAGCTAGTTCGTTAAGATCTTTGTGCTGTTAGATAATGTGTCGCAGGCATATGCTCTGTGATTGGGATTACTGGAGTTAACGTTGTATGGTGGTATATTGGTCTCATGAGAGAAACTTGTGGCGGTATTAGGAACTGCTAGCAACTCTAGTCACTCGGAGCGCATGTTGTTAGCAACAGCGATAGATGAAAAAGCTCATGTTGGAGTGTGAGGATAAGCAATAAGAAGGTGTGGATTGGCCGGAGTTAAAGGCGGAAAGACTATGAATTATGAGTTTCGGCATGGGTGAGGCGTGCGTTGTAAGGATTTGATTAATCTATCTCGCTTCGTCAAATGCTGTTTTAGGTGCACTAGTGGGTTTGGTCTCAAGCGGAGAGGTAGTTATCGCTGCTTCGCATTCCGCTACGGGTTCTTGTTTGCCGTTGGGCTGAGGCTAAGCGCGCTTACTATTTATTCATTTGCGTTGAAGTATATAGATCGACGCGGATCTGTGTCAACTCGTTGATTTCCATCGTTGCAATTGTACATCTCTTTTTTTGGTGTCGAGGGCAGTCATCTATTCTCATGAGTGGGCCCTGTGTTTTGGGTAATATTTGCTAAATAAGCGCTCAATTAGAGACGTAGCTTGATCTTGATCTCGCAATCGCCATTGGGTTAAGTGTCGAAAGCGGATTAAAGAGCAGTTAGGCAAGGAATAAATTTTCCGAATAGACGCCTTCTTCACGATCGATATGAATTCGACATTTCCGCCTCAGTGTACCGGTATCAAGTGCAACAGGTGATGTTATCGGGTTGTTTGGTGTGCTTCAAGCATCGTTTCAAGAAGCTTGTTATTGTAGTTTTTATCCATAATATGATGGTCATTAAATGTCATTATCATTTGAGATGCTACAGGAGGTTCTCGTGCCGACGAAGGTCATCAAGGTGCTTAAGGTGATTAGGTACATTTTGTTTCTTTTCGGATTAATTGTATACAAGCATACTACAGGGGTTTTCGTATTTAATCTAGCGCTTTCGTCACCGCCGCGCCGCTTCTATCTCTCCGCGAATTCTTTATGGCGTTAAAATATGATCTATCTTCATAGCTCTTCCTTGTGTCTCGTGCTTCATGGTTTGTTCACTATCAAATCTTGACTTGGGTTTGCGTGAAGGAAAACAAAGACGTTTAAGCATACTGAAATGCCGTCATACCGCGTTCTATGAAGAATATCATGAAGGATTAAGATGATCTCTCGTCAAAGTTTAAACGAATAATCGTGAAACTCGAGACGCACAATGATCTTCGTTCGCAAAATCACGCAGAGTGATTGTAGTTGAGTGATCACCAGATATTACGTTAAGAGTCCTCACATAGCGTAAAAAGTTTCGTATATTCAAGCATAACTCGTCAAAATCAAGATACCATATATAATAATTCACCCAGTGCGGTTTTCTAAAAAACGTTTCGGAATCAGAGATAAGAACTTCTAGAGTCGGGAAAATCAAGCCGTCCGGTCCGCGATAGAATATTCTAAGTCTAATATCTTTATAGATATTCGTAATGTAGAACAGGGTCTACATGTTTTCTGTCTGTGGGTATCAACACTGGTCCGAGGAACTGGAGGATTGGGTTATTAGATATATAGTTTGGTTTAAATTGCGATTTCGCAACATACAACGCTATTGCAGAAAAAGATTATAATTTCGTGATTCAAGCTCGGCGTATTTATTTTTTATAGGTTGGTTGTATTAGAATTCGGGTGATATTAGTTATTATTTTCATTATTATTTTTTCACAGATGCCTCCTTTCTCTCACCTCCGAGAGTAATTATTTAGCTATATTGCGCGAGCATACGCGGCAAAAATGTATCTTTGTGGAGATGGAAATCGTATCTAGCTAAACAATATCTTGATTTTTCGAGGATGATACAATTCTTTCATATTTCGAAATCTCGAGAAGTCACCGACTTTCTCGGATCGTCCCCGACTTTGTCAAGATCGTAATTGCGGGTATCGTCGCCGCTGCCGCTACCGCCTCCGTCGTCTTTGCTTTCGCCATCGTCGTCGTCGGCGTCGGCGTAGTTGACATTCCCACGGTGGTATTGATCATCGTCATCCGACGTCTCTTCGTCGTCGCTCTCTAGACCCCATCTTTCATTCTCGTAGAAATTTTTAGGTTTCTCCTTTTCCATTTTCCTGCTCAAAATATTTCGCATTTTAACGGTGTTAAAAATGCCTTCCATGATTCGATTTTTATCCAAAGGTTGGAGTAGAATATCCAAGCGATGAAAATTGATATTCTGCGTAGAGTAGAATTGGTCTTTTACGTACGTCGAATTGATTAATATTGTATTGAATTGAGACGGGTTCCTCATTTCCGGATCGGAGAGAATTTCGCACCTTATTCGTTTTATTTTATTCGCAGATGCCTGATCCTTGCGATAATTCGGGTCCAGCGTTAAAACGTTGTGAGAATTTTGAACGACCAACACGTCCTGGTGACGATTATCTCTCTTGAATACTTTTATGGCGGCCTTACTTTTATCGATTCTACACAAATAGACCGTGACCGTTTTCATTTTATAAGTATAACTCAAACTTTTTAAATTATCGCGCATCGCGTTATAGACTTGTAGAGCTCGGTATTTCTCCTTGTTACCGCCCGGCGATGGCAAGTTGATGTTTTCGACGTTGCGGTCGTTTAGGTCGTGGATCTCGGAACTTTCGAGGAGTGACCATTTCACCGGGGGGTATCTGATATAGTTTCTATTTTTCTCTAAAACTTTCTTAGCGTTTTCGTTTTTCGTTTCGCGCAAAGTTCCGGATAACATGGTATTTTCCAAGTCTATACTCACGGTCATAAGCGAGAGAAACTTCTGGTTGAGAAAATCTATAACGTATCTTAGATCGAAGTACGTAATCGCTTTAAAATATTCCACGATCTCGATCGGCCCCAAAGTGGAAAGGTAAAATGACGGGACGTAGAAGACGCTCTCTTCTTCGTCGTTGTCGAACACTTGCTTATTACCCGGCGTTTTCTTATTATTCGTGTTGTCGATAATCGTTCGTTTCCCGTACATATTTCTGAACATTTCCAAGTGTAAGCCGCTCCCGAAATCCTCGCTCACTTTGGTTTTGGAGTGCGACGCGCCTCCCGATTTGGACGTTAAAACGCGTTGATTACCCGACTCGCTTTCCTCAATCGAACCCTCTTCCACCCGATATTTCTCCTTATCGTTATTTCTCTCGGGGTATTTTCTATCATTCGCCGTCGACAACGACTGGATTTTCTTCCCGTCGTCGTTCTCTCTTTCTTCATTCACGACCCTGTTCAAAAGGATAAATTTATTCTCCGTGTTTCTATCGTTGTAATTTTTTCCAATTTTCGCTTTATAGAATCGGTCCAATATATATTTGTCGACGATGGTCATTTCATCCGACGAGGACGGAAACATAAACTCGTAAATGCCATCGTCTTCTTTTATATCGTTGAATAAATCGCACCTTTTGTTCAGTATTTTAAATAATGACGGCGAAGAATCGTTGTTACCAAAAGCGGAAGATGACGACGCTTTTTCGGTTGGTTCTAGCTGACGAAGAATGAATTCTTCTACTTTGTCGACGAAATCGTTCCACATAATAATTTCCGCTTTCTCTTTCTTTTCCGCGGGTAATTCCATTTTCCAAAATTTAGGTGGAGGCTCGTAATACACGCGGCGGGAACCTCGTTTACAAGCCAATTTCTGCCTATTTCTTTCTTTTTGGTCAAATCGGTTTTTCATTCGATCTTTGTGACATTCCATCTCCTTTTTCAAAGCGCTTAAAAATGCCTCGGAATCGAAATTCGGGATTATTCTTAAATTTTTTCGAATAGTTTTAATCCTATTAATAACTCTCTCGTTAACCGAATATTCGTCGTCGTCGTCGTCGACATTCCGTAAATCATCGTCGGCGGTATCGCCATAATCATCCACATCATTATCATCGTCGTCGTTCTTCACCCCCAAGCTCGGTGCGCGTCCGTCCAGTACGATCGACACCAAGTGCGAAAAACAATTTTTGACATCGTATTTGTGACAATACTCCGCGCATAGCTTGTAAAACAAGAGTGGAATAAATTTCCGTTTCGCGATTTGAGCACCGAGTATCGGGGTGGTGTAGTCCTTCACGAATTTCATCCAGCCTTCGTTAATTTCGTACCGACAAAAGCTATCTACATCCAACGACCTTTTGAATTGGACGGCTCTCTCTTTCGAAAAATATATGAATCCAAAAACTTTGGCCTTTAAAACATTAACGAGGGCTTCTAAATCGTTAGTTTCCCTTTCAGCCGATAATTCCTTGACCTCTGAGAAATTCATTACGGTGTTCCAGACTTGGAGCAGAGAATTAAAATTTCTTTCTAAAATTTTCCTTAACGACGTTAGCACGGACACGTGTTCCATTCGGACGTAATTGAAAATCCAACTCCAATATAAGCAAAAATAAATGAAGCATGAAAATTCGTATCTAATTTTCTTTTCTTCGTAAGCGGCAGCTGGACCAGGAGAAGAAATAGCAGCGGTGGAGGCGGCGGTGGAGGCGTTTTTTTCTTCCTCTCTTTTCATCGGAAAATTTTTCCCCAAGAAGGCGTCCTTAACGACGAATTCTCTAAACGCTTCTTTATCTTTCGATTTATTCATTTTAAATTTATCATACATTTCTCGAAAGAGCTGATGGTCCCTGAAACAACCGCCGTCCTCGAGCTTTTCTTTTAGCCCGGCAAAAATACCTCGAAGACGGAGGTATGTGATGACGATTTTTCCTGAAAAAGTGAGAAACGAAAAAATGTCGGTCCTGGAGGTTTCTTCGCACAGGAAAAATATTTGTTCGTTCCAGTCGATCTCGCTCAATATTATAGGGTAAAACTGCCTCTGCATTTTCAAATACAAGTTATCCATTCCCGCGACCAACTTTCTTCTTTCTCGCAAGCTCTCGCTTTCGCTTTCGGATATATAATCCCAACTTATTCCATCGCCTCCCAGGATTCGTGTACTGGTTTTCCTTTTTTGGCGGCGTCTTCCTTCACATCTTCGAATTTATTCATCGTTTCCGCGATAGCCATTAAATCGGGAACTTTCTCTTTCCTACTGGAAACAATATCGTCGAAACCGCCAATCGCTTTGAAAGATTTGTCTAGACGTTCGTAAAATCCGCTTACGTTGACGACCATTTGATTAAGATCTAATGCAGAAAGTGTCTTTTCTTCGAACAAGATCGCACACGTTATTTGAAAATACCGTTGTTCATAATCGAAATCTCCGTGTAGGTGTTCATCGGTCCCGTGTATGACGCTCAAAATTTCGTATAGGTTAGGCCTTTCGGATACGTTTCGATGTTGATAACATCTTAATTCTTCCAGCAATTTCGTTACTAGCCTGGGGTTTAATTTTTCCGTCGTTGCCTCTAACTCTTTGCTCATTCGATTCTTCGTTGACGTTTTACCAATGTCGGAATCGAAAGATTCATCTTCGTCCTCGTCATCGTCTGCCTTTTTCGTGAATCCGATGTAGTTGGAAACGTCGGAAAGCGAAAGCATATCGTTGTAGCAAATATTGTAATTCAGCCCCTCGAGGAGATTCATGAGGGACGCGTTACGTTCTAAGGTAAGTAATTTGGGGCTTTCCCTGTGTATTCCGCAATTAAATAACGTATCGGGCCAAATTTTTTCCGCGCCTTGCAGCTGTAAATATAGCGATAAATTAAACGGAACGCAAAAATGTTCCTTAATGATTTTGACGGATGCGATCCCTTCACACATTTTAAAGGATGGAAACATGTTTTGAATTACCGAAACGAATTCTCTGGAACGAAAATCGCTCAAGTGACAAGACGAAAGAGGGTGATTTATGTAACAATATTCGTTTCGTTCTCGGACCCCGAGATCGTAAATTTCTTTAAGACCTTTAGGAGAAGAGTTTTTTGTTTAATATTTGTATTACAAACTTGCACGATGGTGCAAATTTTTGTGCGAGCGCTCACGGAAGACGTCTGAAACTTACAGTAGTCATCGAAAATATTTCTCTGGGTTATGATCATTACATAGATCGAAATATTTATTCGTGTACCTTTTGCTCAGCGGTTTAACGTATGATATTATGATAATCTCTCATTGAAACACATAGCGCGACTTAATTCTTTGCCATCAAACCGTAGATATAAGTTGGGGTATCCACGAATGTTATAAACGGATTTGCGACAGCAAAACCTATTGGCCAAATATAAATTGCAATTGAGACATTTGGGATTCGTGAGTCCAGATGGATTCGAATGAGGGTGTTGTATGATTTATAGCTTGCTATTTTTTCTCAATCTGAGAATACCATACCTGTGGCTGGTTTGTAGATCTACAATCGTTTTCATCCATGTTCCGGTTTATCACATCTTTGAGATTTTGAGCCCCTCCGCGCTTTCTTCTACTTTTCTCCGTTCATTTTCATCTTTCTCTTTTCATTCATCGATGCGTGTGATGTGGCGTACATACGTCGTTCGTGTCGTTCTCGTGCGTCGTGGTCGTATTTTCTCCGCTTCTGCTCTCTGCGCCATTACTAGCTTTTTTTTTTTTTGTTTTATGTATCGATTTCCTTTCTAGTAGGTGATTTTCTTACCTTTTTCTTATCTTTATATTGGCTTTGTGTGTGCGTGGGTGTGAGAGAGAGATTCTATTCATCTGTATATATATTTTGTTAATAGAAGTGTAGAAGCCTTTTTTCTTATCGTTTGGAAAGAAGAAATATAATCAGAGATTATTTATTTTTCTTTATTGGTTCAGTAATAGCAGGCGCCGTTATGCAACATATTAGCACTCAAAATCGAATGATATGGTTTTTTCAAGATGAACTCGTTTCCCAGCACCATCCTTTTCGTTAATGTTTGAAAAGAATTTTTACCAATCCTCTCAAGCGCATCGTCCTAAAACATCTACATTTTGCATTGATTTTCTCTCCTATTAATAGAGAATTCATATTTTTTTTTACTTATTCTTGTTCATTGTTAACACGCGTCTCTCCGAAATAATCCAAAGTGGTAAATAGGGGGATATGAATTTTTTTTGGGTGAAAATAGAGATATGTTAGAATTATGTTAGAATTATGTTTTTCATTTTCTAATCGTTCGTTTTAGAAGGTAACTCTCCGTTCTATTTCTTCATTCCTGCGATAGTATTCTCTTTTATCTGATTCTGATTCATTCTCGTTTAATCACCATATAGTTACTTTCAAATTTGGATGGGTTCTGTTGTGTTGCGCGGTGATTTAAGTGCCATCTATCGTCGCTCGGCTGTACATATCGGGTATTCGGAACATCTACGGCGGCGACGGTGGCGCATTAACTACTTAACGTTTCCGATCTCCAGACATAATGTTTTTCACCGGCGCCTCTCTGTCCTTAAGCTAGCTGTCTTCTCTCATTCGCTGAGCTGGGCTCTGCGCGTCATGAACGTTTTCTCTGTTCGCGATGAGGTAGCGTGACGCGCGGTAAAATTTTTACTCGTATCGGCAACGCTACGCAGAGCTTTTTCCGACGATACCCGTTCGTCTCTCTTGCGTCAAACGTCTAACATGTGCTATGTCGTACAGTTATGGATTCTTACATTTCGATCCTTTTTGGACTTAGCAGTAGTCTCCCTACGGATGCATCTTTCCCGACTAATTTCTCTCCTTTATCGTAACGTTGACGTTGAAGAGGTTCCGAAATAATAGTGTCGGCATAGAACCAACGTCTAACAGCCGACGGTCGTTTGGTATCTATTCCTTCGTTTTTCGTATTCGATTTTCAACTTTTCCATCGTCCCATTATTACATGGGAATTTTTTATGTTCCCCGCACTATTTTCTTCATTTCATGGACTTGTTTTCCTCGCGCGAAATGAGTAGTAAGTGACTCAAAATACGTCTCGTCGTCTTGTCGCGTACCGATATCATTGGCTCGTATTGGACAGGGCATTGATGCTCTATATGAAACCATATCTCTCATTTCTAGCTACGATTTTAACTCAGAAAAAGGCGTGTCGTATTAATATAAACTTCCGCACTCTATAGATAAGCGCATAAATCGGACACTTTCTTGCGGTGAGGGAGTATACCGGGATGGCGACGTAATACAGTGTGAGTGCCGGGTGTGTCCAGGTCGCTCGGAGATTGTTTTTGTTCGATCAAAACATCGGGACTGTACGGGGGTCGCGCACGGGTTTACTATAAACAAAATTTGGGGAGGTAAGGCGTAATGGTTTGGTGGTTTTTCCGGTTTTAAGATGGGAATTGGTATTATAGGCAAGCACATTTTTGCCTTTCTTGTCGCTAATGATTCAATTGGCCTTGCTAGCTTCTATTTTGATCATGTAGGACCTGTAGTGGATAATTGCGGAGGAAGGGGGAGAAGAGGAGGGGGGGGTCAAACCTTATTTTCTGGTTTTCTTGTTCTTACTTTAACCTTTAGAGTATAAAGAACAACGAATACCTTTAGACCGTGACCCTCGAGGTTGTATTTTCGTCATGTAAATAAGTACGTCTCCAAAGTATTTTCTTCTTCCTTATCTTCTTTTTTTCATATTTATTTCTGGTCATATAAACCAGCATATTATTTTCAGGGCAATTGTATTATTTGAATCGGTTGCGAGCGAGTAACAGAGCTTATGTGAAATTAATTATTATTTTACTTGGGCTCTCTGTCGAAAATTTCATTTCAAGGATGATTGATATCGAGTTAAAAAATTTGTAATCTCGTATCTTTCTGCGATATCTGAATTTTCAGTTAAAAGCATATTTCTTCCTATAATACGTTGAGTCTAGAACGCGCCAGATCGGTTTCAGTTTTTGAGTTTCAATTCCGTTGAGGCGGGCGGGAATTCGCAGAAGGATTTCGAAAACATTCGGCGGGTGGCGGGGAGCCTCCTCTTCATGTAGGACGGGTGTTGCGTCAAGTCCGCGGTAACGCGTTTTTTGCTTGTTCTCAAAAATCGAATTCATCTAGTAGAATTAGGTTTTTCCGTTCCGAACATCAACATGCAGGAGCACGTTTGTTCTCATTAGTTTCACGCAGGTATTTTTAGGAGGCTGATTTCTTAGTGGAGTGAACAATCGGCGGAAATTTGCTAAAAGACTTTAACAGCGAACTAAATTCATTATGGATCGCAATGCAGCCCGCTTTTCGCCGGAACTTTAATTTTTGTTCTTATTCATTCGAATGTATTTTCACAATTCCAGAATTCTATTTGACATTTACACTAACAAAATACAATTGTCAGGGAATCGTCGAGACTACAAAGCCTGGTACTGGCGTTAATTTCCAATTTCAGAACGCCTTTCTATCGGCAGTCGAATGACAAGTTATGTAATTTTTGAAAAGATGTTCGCAGATTTGGGTTCCGAGAGTTTTTTCTCTCGCGGTCGTCGAAATATAACGCGGTCATGGAGGGGAGTCGCGGTATCTCTGTAGGAATTCGTTATAGGGTTTGTTCGTGCGCAGAATTGGGTCTTCTGTTATGAATTGGGAGCGGGTTTTTCTCGGGGAGCTCAATTGTATAGTGGCGTTGTTCTCATAGTGAGTTTATAGTATTTCATCGCTTTCTGGTGAATTGCCTTTTTCAGGATCGGAGATTTGCGCGTATGCATTGTGGGATCGTGTACTGATATTTTCAGTATTCTAGATAAATATCTGAAGAGTGTCTTCTTTTATATCAATAGGAGCTATATATATGCTTTATTATTTATTTTTTCTTTTTTATTAAAAAAATTAAAAAAAGTCAATTGTTTTTGAATTATAAATATAAAAAGAAAAATCTGATTCATCATTTGAATATTTTATTCATATTTTTAATAACGTTAATAATAACGTTTGTAAATTTAAATTTTTTTTAATGCGAACGGCGGGCTTACGTTGCGACCCGCCCGCTCTTTTAAGACACTGTAATCTTTCATTCAAGTACTGATATTCGAGAATCAGATACGTAGGTGCGATCAAATGATGGTACCGGCAGACTCCGGAACCAAATAAGATATTCCTTAAAATCGTTTAAAATGTCAATATTAGACGACTCCTCCGCTTCACTAATATTAAGATCGGCGCGCATCACCTAGCACACGGCGATGGGTTTACGGAGCCGGTCGAATTCCTTTGACGCGCAGATCTCGAGTCTCTTATTTGCCAGTGGCCAGTGCGCTGTCGGTCAAAGCATTCTGGCGATTTCACTTTATCTTAGCGTGGGGTCTTCGTTCTTACAGTATACTGTGTAAGTTCGATTCTAGTTAATTTTTTTTACGCGATCTGTATGTAATAGTGTTTTATCAAGGGGGTGTGTATTGTCATTGCAGCATATAAGACTGTGGATTAATTATATAAATTCAAATTTTTTTTTAATCCACAATTTCTATAGTGTTTAAGGCGCGATATCGTATGTAGACACGGCGATGTTAGAAAACCTGGTATTATTTTATCAATAAATCGAGTTAATAATTATATGTGAGGCGCAGTATCAGCTATCAATTGCTTTCGTCGCCGCGACTGATTGCTGGTGGCATTCGTTATTGAGTATAGGTAGTATTATTTATATAGGTGGTTGTGCTATTTTATATATTTCGGTAATAATATCTAAATATAATACATTCTCTTTTTTCTTAAGAAAATATTTTTTTAATATTTATTTTTGAAGTAATTTGTTTTTTATATGTTTTATGTGGAGCTTAGAGGGGGAAAAAATTCTTCAATACCTTTTCTTGACGTTTTAGTCACATGGCACAACTCGTCAAATATTTCTGCAATAATATATTTTAAAAAAATTTATCATTTATTAATTAAATTGGAATTAAATAAAAAATGAGGTCAATACTAATGCTCATCGTGTACGTATAGTTAAATCCGTATGTAAAAAGTTTCCGACTTGTTATTCTTTTTCGCTCAGTAGAATTGATCTTCAAGTGATAGCTCTCGAGGAAAAAATACCACGCTCGACAAATTTTTAAGATGACACTCGCGATACGAATTTTCACACGATGGTCAATCTCTTTATAATAAAATCACGTAAATAGTCGATTTGCTAAGCGGCACCCGATAGCCATTTGAATCGACTCTTAATCTGGACGTCTAACTATACTTTATTTCTGTCGCTTTCCCCTTAATTCACTTGTATCTGTCATTTATATTTTGCAGAAGACTTATCAATCGATTTCCGTGTTTTAAATTCCTTAATTCCACGCTTCATCTGGTGCTTCAGATTTTCTCCTCATGTTCTTCCTTTGCGTACTGAGGAGCAGTGACTCGTTTATTTGGCCTCTTTTGCTTATCAATCAGATTAACCTAGCTCTGTGTGGGTGGCGAAGGATTCTCTCTTCTCGCTGAATCTTCCCGAGTTGCGTCGAACGATAAAGTGAGGAATTTCCCGTGATCTGAAATATCTCGCATTATAATTTCTTGAATTGGTTTCTTTAAACATCATTCGAAATGCCTTGTATGACCACGTCCATGTTAGCTGGGCGATATATTTATGCTTTTGGATAAAATGAGCAGCTTTAAAAACGCCAACAGGGCTATTATTCTTACTCTTATATTCTGCCAAAATTTGTCGTCTCTTAGTCCGTATTTGGTTTCTTACTGAAACGTCTAGCCAGATTGATTATGAAGTCTGAATGTTGGGCGTAGATTTTTGTATAATATATTCATCTCTTACTTTCTCTAATACGTTTATAATTCTGTTTTTTTCCACCAATTGGGTTAACTAGGTACAATCACGACTTACCTCAAGCCCTCCTTATCTGTCACACAATTTAGTTTTTAATCCTGTTTATTCGGTAATCTTCGATTCCTCTAAAATTATATCTCAGGTCTTTGAAAATTTGACGATACGACTGGTTCCGATTGAAACTTCGTCGCTGAAGGAAATAATCCTTCGTCGAAGGAAAAATTAAACCAGCAGCTGTCGGTGCTATTATCAGAAATTATCGCGTGCGAAAGAAAACTATTCCACTCGGTATCAGAACGCTCACCTCCAGCGTTTCTTTTCAATTTATAACCAACCACGGGATTTATTCCCAATAAAAATAAAATCGATGAGGGAAGTCCGAGAACGTGCGGTGCTGGCAATTTATCCTTAAAATGTACCCCTAAAATTAAATCGAAAACGTCGTTGTAGGATAATTCATTTATTCTTTTCCAATTGAGACCGTAGACCAATCCGAGAAAGATTTCGATGACTATCAAACATTTCCGACGCATTTCCTCTTTCGGACAAGTTGAAGTCGCTTTATCGATTACGTTCAAGCTATTTTTTAACGCATTGAAAATCGATGAGCTCATTAATGGGAAAACTGGGGATTTCACTAGATTATTTTCGTGGGGCCTTTTTCCAAGTAATTTAAAACCATTAATGTTATTCTCCTCACTAAACACCATGCGAGTAAATAAACATTTAAGAACGTCGTCCCTCAGCAGCTGAGCCATACAGGAATTTTGGAATATCTTTAACACTTTAACGTAGTCATTCGGATTAATGTAGAACGATAGAAGGAAAAAATATAGCTTGAGCGAAAAATAATTCAAAGGGGATGTGGATAGTAAATCGCAATTTGGATTTATCAAAAACATGACGGCGTTAAAGATAAACAAATCAGTGTACATATTCACTATGTTATGCTCTCTGTATTTCGCGCAACTCCCATCATTTCCTTTCTTAACCAATTGTGAAGCCATTTTTCTAATTTTTTCTTCTACGTTTATTACCATCGCTTGCTCTGTGTTGGGTTTTTCGGACCGACACGATGTTGAAATT
>JABUQX010065213.1:0-23530 GCA_015478945.1 Trachelipus rathkii
AGCAGAGATGACAAGGCCGACACTCCGATCTCGATCATCAAGAATATTGAAAAGAAGAATTCGGACAATGAACTCAAATCATTGAAAGACCGTGACTTCAACTTTATTATAAAAAAAAGTATCTTCAACAGACGGGCAATCTTTTATTATATACTGTTGAATAAATATCATCGTTTAATATAAGGATTTTTAAACCCCATCATTATTTTATATAGGGCATTGCTCTCAAAAGAAGCCATCAACTTAGTAACGTTTCCTATATTACTATATATATATATATATATATGATATATATAGTATATATATTATATATATATATATTATATATATTTATATATATATATATTTATAAATATATATATATATATATATATATTATATATACTTAATCTTTGAGGAATGTACATGGGACCACCATTGGCAACGCAAAGAGGGGCTATACTATGTGCAGTAGAACTAAACTAACAACAGGTGAAGTCCCTACACAGAACGAGGAAAAATTAACGGTATCAAGAGGGTTATATTCGATAAAAGATGTTCAGCTCATGGAAGAACGCAAAGATTTTGTCACTTTGAAAATGGGGGCTATCAGGTAAAATATGCACAAAGCGATTCCGGAAAGAATGGTAGGTATGTCAGGAAAGAGCTTGTATGGATGGCAGAGATAGCGTCACAACCCTCGAATATATGGGCGATAGTAAAAGGATCACACGAATGACAAAACAGACAGGATGGGTGTCCTCTCTCACCATATGAAAGTCATGCGTGAGATTGGTGTGTCCAATTCGAAAATGGGCGACAATCACCTCCTGGCGGAGAATACGTTTGCAAAAGAACGGACAGTGATCTATGAGGAGTTCAACATTCCGCAGAGCTTGGCGCCACGAGAATCCTCTGCCCAATGCGTCTTCCAGTGTGGAAGGGAAAGCTAACGGAAACGTGTAAAAATCTGTCGTAGGGAGATGTTCCAACAATATATCCAGTAGAAGGTATCTCTGTTGGTTACCTTGCCGGTAGCAGCACCTTTGGTTTCTGTAGCAGCTAACTTGTTCCCGGGAACACACACATGGTAGGGACCTAAAAGAAGTCAATGCCTCTCTTCTTCATTGGTACAGAGCTGATGAACTTTTGGAAATCTGAAACCAAAGAATTTCTGGTTGACCGGTCTGAGAAGGTGGTATAATTAAGTTCAGGTGAGAAGCTGCTAGTTTAGGGCGCTATTCTTTTCCCACAGTCAACAACCGCGCTACAGCTCAGCTGAGATATGGGCGTATAGGTAGGGAGGGTGGTGTGAAATGGCGAGATCTGGCAAGACAAACCGACACCCACGTCCATCTCTTCAGCCTTTGGTGAAGGACTGGATCCCGAAACAGACAGTGGGGAGAGGAGAAATCCATTTCGCGTGAACGCTGTCGAAATTGTAGCTCAAAACCGATTGAAAAGGAGTGCCAAGGAAGATTAAAATAAGGAACACAACCCCAGCGAACGGCCAATTTGTAGGATTTAGATAAATCTTCTCTATTTTTCTTACTTAGGTTGAAGAAGCAGGGACCTGAAAACGAAGAAGAAATAAAGAGCACATAAGCTACTCTCTTCGCAGGGACAAGGGCATTATCCCAGTCTCCACCTCCAGACTCTCTTTAGGCGATGATTGATATGCACCGTTGCAATGCGCAGACTCTCGTTTTGAATAAGGTCAAGGAGGCGAAGATACGATTGGAAGGTCTGCCCACAGATGGCACAGCCATAATCCAATTTAGTCCTCACAAGCATGATGTAGAGGCGCAGCACAGTCTTTCGGTCCGCACCTCACGAGCATGATGTACAGGCGCAGAAGAGTCTTTCTATCCGCACTCCATGTCTTGTTTCAAGATGATTAATATGAGGAAGGTATGTAAGGCGATCATCAAGCAACAAACCCAAAAACCTCACCGTCGGTACCACTTGGATGGGGGAACCATACAGGTGTATTAAAGGGGACTGAATTCGTCCACCGCGACAGGGGTTTCTCAGGAAAAGCATCGCTTTCGTTTTGGAAGTGGAGAATTTGAATCCACGGGCACTGCACCAGGACGTGACCATGTTGATGGCTAGTTGAAGCTGAAACCCCATTTAAGGGAGTTTAGCCCCAGTGACATACATTGCAAGATCATCCACATAGTGAGCAACGGACTGAGTCGTGGATGGTATCGACCCCTCCGTTGAAGCCTATTGCGAAAAGCAATACACACAATACGCCGCTGCATTGCGAAACCCCTTCTTCCATGACAAAATGCCTGGAAAGAGTGGTGCTGCACCGGACCTGAAATGAACGATCAGACATCAGGGTTTGAAGGAAGAGGGGAAGTTGTCCCCGGAGGCCCAGGGAGTGAAGGTTTTGCAGAACCCCCACCCTCCATGTGGAGTCGTATGCCTTTTCCAGATCAAAGAAAACGGCCAAGGTCAATTTATGAGAAGCGAGAGACTGACGTACATCGTGATCCAAACGAAGGAGAGGATCCTGAGTTGAGCGATGATAACGAAAACCGAAATTGAAATGGTCAAGAAAATCGTGTAAGCTGCTCCAATGTAGGAAACGAGACGGGATAGCCACCAATTCTCCTTCATCCAACTTGCATGTCGTTGCAAATTAAGGAGATGGGTCGATGGTTGTCAGTAGAAGTTGGGTCCTTCCAAGGTTTCGGAATTGGGACGATAATAAGCTGTCAACCACACAGGAGGAAGACACCCTCCACCCAGATTCTGTTATACATGCTGAGGAGAAAAGCCGAGGCCGATGGACTGAATGTGCTCTCCACACATTTCGAAGGAAATGCCTTCAGGGCCAGGAAGCAGGACCGTTCTTCACAGAGCTTCACAATGCCTCCTGAAATTCCTACACTATAAAAGTCCTGTTATAAATAAGGGTCCTCTCACGGAAACTGAAAAGTCGGAGGTGTTGCCTCGTAAACGATCCGATCGAAAAGGTTCTGGATATCTTGATTCGTTGGAGCAAGAAGCAAAATGAAAAACCAGCTCATCAGCAACAATCCGAGCATAGATAACCAGAGGATTGTAGCATATCTAACAAGGCATACGCGGATCACTAATGGTGGGCTTCCGAGAGATTTTACGCACCATATTATAACAGAAGACAAAGGACGTGGAATTCACGGTGGAGACGTAGTTACGGAAATAGTTTTTCTCGTCCGTCGGTTGAAACACCTAGAACGGGCTGCCGCAGCTTTAAAAAGAATCAAGTTGGACAGAGTGGGGAGTCGTTTATACAAATCGGTTACAATTACGCTTTTCAACGATGAGCCCGAGCACAACTAGGCGTTTCACCAAAGAGACGGGTGATTTACGGTTGCCCCCAGTAGAAAAGCGGATATGGTCAACCGCCGCCGTGAGGATAGTATCCTGAAAAGAATGTGAATGCGGATGCCGGAGACGAAAAAGGGTTGTGGCATGAAATGACAGGGAAGGTAAGGTAGCTTGATAGAAGAAGACCAATCCGGTTTAAAATACGCCAGCTGGATATGGTTGTTGTTGCAGCTAGGACCGAAGGATGGTAAGAATACGATCGGATAATGGTCACTTCTCAGAGGAAACGTAACCTTTCTCTACACCCGAAATGATCGATGGATGAAATCAAGCACAATGAGATTGTCGACACAGGAAGAAGTACCGTGTCAAAACGTTCAAACTTCGAGACAGGTATTTAAACATCCCTAAAGAGAATTAACTCCAGAATTCCTAGTAATCCAATCGCATTGGGAATGCTATATGTGTCAATCCCATAAATGGGTTGGAAGGAGGTTAAAATCACGGAGGACTAAACATGGGCTGCGACAAACTCCTAAACAAAGTTCGAAGGGTTTCCCTAGTAGAGAGGCAGCTAGGTGCCAGGTACACCGAGCACAGAGTAGCGGTGATTCGAGGTGGATTCTAGCTACCACGCATGTAGCGGAGTCGAGAGGGAAATCAGAGTGAAAGGGAACCGGATTCGTGAAGCAGAATGCCGCACCCTCGGTTTAGCTCCACGCTTCCAGGGAGGGCGGCTCTGTACGTGGATGGTGGGAAAAGGACAAACGCGTTTGCGAAGTTGCATCTCCTGAAGACAAATAGACATTCGATGTGACCTTCCGATTAATCTAGTTAATTCTTCATAGTTCGGTAAATAGCCATCACAATTCCACTGAGGAAATTTGTCAATTAATAGAAAAGTGTATAATCAACCTCAGGGGCGATCCGTGACAATAGTCACGATGTGCCGAGAGTCAGGCGCTGTTTCGGAAGACGATACAAGAAAATCCCGAGAGCCACTCAACGGCTCATCATTCGGAATCTCGAATCCAGGAGGAAGGGGAAAGTCATGCAGAAGGGAGAGAGGGGGACCACCCTGTTTGGAACAGGAGAGACTCCTGGCTTCCAAAGAAGTGCTCTCACCGAAGATACGAGCTAAACCATCCTCGACGTCATGTGTTTTTGAAGACCTGGACAGGTGTTCGGTAACACACCAGACTGAGAGGAGTTCATCACCCTCTCAGCAGCACCCCTATCAATGCCGGTAGAAATAGATGAAGCGGTCTCCAACAAAGAACATTGACGGTCGCTGGGACCTGGAGAGTCCGAAGACCCGGCAAGAGGGTGATGCGCGGACGTGGGAAATTCTGAGGCAATCCCGCAGCACAATACCAATAACCGAAGCAGGAGATGAACCTGAACAAGAGTCCGGGGGAGAAGGTTCGTCCCTCCCAAATCTATCAGTACCACTCCCCGCTTGACAGCCTCGAGGAGCAGAGCCTTTCTATCACTGGACGGCCCGGGACAGATGGGTTTTCCCATAACCACAGCCGAGGTCTTGCAGGAAGAGATCGTAACGTCAACATGGGGGTGTACCGCGGTTGGAGAGTCATCGGAAGAGTCCATAATAGCTTCCGATTAGGTTGCAGACTCACTAGAGTACAACTGAAGCGAGTCAGTGGTGGGCTGAGCGTGGAAAGGCAGTGTAGAAATGGAATCACTATTCTTCTTACGTTCACAGGGGAGGTGGGCAGAGCGACGAGCACGTTTAGGCTCGAGTGAGCGAGGGCCCTTACTTTGAACGGCCTCAGTTTCCTTCAAGAAGTCCTCAAAACGATATTGAAAAGAATACGGACGTCTGGGTGAAGACCCACCTTTAGATGGGCGAACATAATCAAGAGACGGAACGTCGTGACGCTTCCGAGAGATGATGTAATGGGAGTCAGAGGTCACACATGGATGTTGGTCGACGACCACTGAAGAGATACCCTCCAGAGGCGGGGCATGAATCTCCACAATGTGAACCACATGGGAAAAAGAATTGGTCTTCAGCGATGGAAGTCGAGTGGACAAACGTATCATTGTAGGAGAGTTGGGAGGACAGTTATCTCGAGCAACCGGAATTTCAATTCCAGAAGATGTCTCAGAAACCGGAACACCAGTTGGAAGGAAAGAATGGGATGCTTTGCGAGAGGCAGCCTTTGAGGTAGTAGTTGTTGCTTGAGCGAAATAAAAAGGAAGACAAGATAGTTTCTATTACTCGGTGCTTGGCTTCACAGCGATCAAGTTCATGAAGCGCGTACTGTTCGAGAATTTCTTTCTCCAATATGAAGAAAGAACTGTGAATAGAAGATGAGGAATGTGGATCCTTGCAGTTTGGACAAAAAAAGAAATATCACAGGTGGTGTGGAGACACTTCCACATCTGGGATGATCTACAATATTTCTAGGGATGGCCAAATTTATGGCATTTAAAACACTTCCTCGGGAAGGAAATGTAAGTACGAAACGTGTGCATAGTAAAACAGAGTTTTACCTCCGTTGGAAGGAAAGGTACAGATGTGAGTAGGAGACTAGGGCTCAGCATAGAGGGGTTATCTTTATGAGAAGGAAACAGGTAGACGTTGGTGATTGCCAAATGTCGTTTTAGCAAGCGAGGCAATATATTTTCCAATGCGCTAAAACGACACACCGGAGCATATATTGTACCTTTGGATGCGTTGCGGACATCATCCGGTTTGGAGAAAATCAGGACCTCCCCCCCCCCCCCCGAGACGATAGAGAAGCTAAAATTTGACTCTGTGTTCTGGAAGTGGCACGAACCAAGATGGAACCGTTCCTCATCGGCGTCGCCTGTACTCAGTCCGATCGGAGAACGGTGGCCCAATGCGTCATGAGGAAAAGCTGATTAACCGCAGTCATGAATGTGGACGTGATGGATGTAGATAAAAATATAAAAGGGATAGGAGTTTGGACGCGGGACTCCCGGAGCGGGATCCAAGAGCACAATTGCTGTAGCAGTTTTCTTATGCAGATTTCTAGGTGGGAGAATCAGCTGGCGCGGGGTCACCTGGGTGTTAGGTGCAAGAATAATTGATAAAATGAGGAATGAAAGCATTAGGGAGTTGTGTGGTGTGAAGAAAGGAGTAAATAAGAGAATAAATGAAAGTATATTGAGATGGTTTGGTCATAGTGGAAAAGGATGGATAATATTCGGTTGGTTAAGCGAATGTATAGTGATGTGTGTGCTGGGAATCGACCAGCTGGGAGACCGAAGAAAAAGTGGATTGAGTCAATAAAAGTAATGCCTGGAGGTAGAGGAAATGAGAGGTTATGGCAGAGGCGAAGGAGAAGATGCCATATAATAGGGAGTGAATGAAGGGGTTTTTGTGAAGGGGTATGGTTGTGCCACACCTGGGCCAAGGATGAACCCTACATCTGACGATATGGCATAGTGAGGGTCCATCGCGGTCCCGTGCAGAGTTCTAAGGTGGGTTTTTCTGACAGCCGCGGGTTCTCACGAAAGGGCATAAAGGTGGCGGAAGGCTGGGATTTCTTTTCGACTTGCGTATATTCTTTTACTACTTTTCTCGTTCCAGTGCATGCCTACGCCACCTTACCCCCAGTCTTGGGAAGAGAAGGTGTGTTAATATATATTACTATAATAATATATATATATATATATATATATATATATATATATATATTATATATATATATATCATATATATATAATAATATATATATAATATATATAATATATATACTAATATATATATATATTATAATGATAGTATATATATATATATAATATATATAATAATATATATTATATATAATATATTATATAATATATATATATATATATATCATATAATATATATATATTTATATATATATATATTATTATTAATATATATAATTTATATAATATATAATATTATATATATATATATATATGCTGTGTGGGTGTCCCGTGTTACCTTCTGAAAAAGGGATAACAGCACGTTAAAAAGGTATATATACTATATATATATTATATTATATTATATATATATATATAATATATATTATATATATAATATATATATATATATATATACTAATATTATATATAATAATATATTATATATATATATATATATATATATATATATATATATAATATTAATATATATATATATATATATATCATATATATATATATATATATATATATATATTATATATATATATTAATATATCTATATATATATATATATATATAATATATATATAATGTTACCCTCTGAAAGGGGATAAAGCCAAGTTTAAATAATATATATAATATATTATATAATATATATATATATATATAATTTATATATATTATATATATAAATATCTATATTAATATATACTAATATATATATATATAGTATATATATATATATATATAAATATATATATTTATAATATATATATATATATACGGTATGATATATACTATAATTATATATATATATATATATATATATATATATATATAATATATATATATATATATATATATATATATATATTATATATATATATATATATATATATAAATATATAATAAATAATATATCTATATATATATATATATATATTATAATATATATATATATTATTAATATATATTAATAATATATATATATCATAATATATATATATATATATATATATATATATATATATATATATATATTATATTTTACTCAAGACTTTTTTTCAACCGAGCTTTTAAATAAATCTCTTTGAAAGCAGATGATTGGTTTCGTAGCTTAAGCATGTAGGACTGACAGCTGGCTAACACGGAACAGCAGACTGTAAATATGTAACTAACTTATAGGTGTATGAGATACGAATTTACGAACTAAATTTGTCTTAAATTTTAATCAGTAATTGTTGAATTTTGAATTTAGGCAAATCGACTGAAATCACTAAATTGGTTTAATCAGAAAATTATCCTGAGTACCTTGGTTGACAAATGATCTACAGGTTGAAGGTTAAAAGATAAAACTATTTTCCCAACTCATATGTTCGAAGAATCACTGGTATTAAAATTAAGCCCAGATAACTGGATATTAATTTGAAAAAATGTACTAATAAAAAAGTTACCAGAGGGGTTTTGCACGTTTTTGGCATCCTTACATTCATGCCCAGCCAGTTCTAGATCAATTGAAAGAATTGTCTACTTTTAGTCTTCTTTGATCAAAAGTTTGAAATAGACTTGGGACAAAAAAAGCTCAAAAACTTGTAGGGATATATAGATATCCAAGACAGCCAGATAGTTACTAATAATGAGGAAAATGTGATTCCTGCACTGACTGACTTTAATCCAATGTTACAAATTAATTTTATAGTTTATTGCATACTATATAAAATAATGGAAATTTAAAATATATGACAGCAAATTTATAACCAAAGAGGAAAGAATTCTCACATTATTTACTGAAGTTTTTATTTAGTAATTTTAGTAATGGAATATAGTTATGTTCTAGTCAATACCATTTACATTCATTCATTTGTAATAAAATTTAAAAATTAATTTTTTTCATTCTCATTTATTTCAAATATTTAAAAGGTTATCAGTGCAAATCTTTAATAAAATGCAACTAGGCTCACTACTAATATAGTTGTTATTGTATATTAAAAATTTTAAAAAACTGAAATTGTTGAAATGAATAGCTAACTTAAAAAAAACACTTGAAGCTTTTGTTTTTTTTTGTTCAATGGGTGGGTGTTTTTAAAGACAACTATGAATATTCATCTAGTTATCATTTTAGTTTTCTTTTTTAATTTCTCCCTTTTGAAGGGTTATTGTGAAAATGGCCGTGGTCAAACCTTGACCATACGGTCACCCGATTCTTTATATTTTTCCACATTCCAACATAAGCCTTAGGTAGCAATGATCTTTCTAACTACCATTAAGCTCAGTTCCAGTTGTGTTTGACGTGATACTGGGAGCTTCTCCAGATGTTTCACAAGACTCTTCTTTATTACATCCAGCGTTCCAACTACTATGGGAATCACCACGATGTCTCCTTTCTTAATTTTAGTATTTCCTTCGCTAGTCTAAATTTCCAGAGTTTGATTCTCTTTTTTCGGGTCCTCTTCTCTCCTTCATCACTCAACTCCCATGTTATCTGCTATGGCCCGACCTACATAATAATATAGTCTGTTGAGCTTTGTAATATCACAATCAAATGGTAATATTCTTGATAGGACTCTGTTGACTATTCCAATCTGTTTATTATTTATTTTATTTATTCCGAGTCTTTTGTCAATTCCCTCTATCAGATCTATTTCTCTGTAACGAGCTATTTTCTTATTAGCATACCATAAGTTATTCTTGTAATAGGTCTCTTCATTCTCCCCTTCATTTCTTCTATTTTCATCTATTGTTTTTTTTGGTTCAATATTCATAGGTCCTCTGTTCTCCATCAACTTTCACTTGTTCTGTAGCATACCATTAAGTTATTCTCTTGTTATAGGGCCTCTTCATTTCTTCTATTTTCCTCATTGTTATTTTGTTCAATATTCATAGGTTCCTCTGTTTCTCCATCACTTTCACTTGCTTCACTCTCATTTTCTGATTCCACGAGTTCATTATCTGGTTTTTCAGTTATCCATAATTCAACTACATCCACTATATGTCTCCTCTCTGTTGTCTTTAGTGTCTCTCGAAGGCAGGGTGTTATGAGTAAAATATATTTCCTCTGCTTTGTTTCTCTCTTTTTCACGTTCCTGGTTTTTGTTCGCCATTACTTTTTTCTCTTCTGTTATTTTCCCATTTCCCTGATACAATGCACCTCTATTCTCTTGTATTTTCTAAATGGTTTTTGGTGTCAGTTGGAGATATTTTTATATTATTTCTATCGCTTGTTCTTTTATGTTTTTTAGATCTTCGTTTGCTTGGAGTGTGGCTTTCTTTTTCTTTTTTCCATCTTCGTTTCTCTCTTTATTATAGTTTAGAATGGCTTGTTTTTGATTAATCAATTTTTTCTGTCTATCTGATTATATTTTTGTTTGAATCTATATTCCATATAATCGTTGATACTAATTACTTTCTTTTCAACTATATATTTCCAGAATTCCGTTTTTCTTTCTTTTCTGGGATAACTTCTCCTATATAGTAACACTCCATTAGATATTTATTTTTTTCCGAGGCCAAGACCCAATTTCATCAGATGGGTTTATATGATCATTTGTCGTGTTTATTAGTCTAGTGTACTCTTCCACTTCTTCCTCAACTTGCGCTCTTCTGTTATAGTAGTTTTTTCATTTCTCACATTGGTGGCTATACTTAGGAACCTCGCATCTGGTATCTTTTCCAGTTTTTCTCTGTCTATGACGCTTCTTTGTCTCAACAATCAACATAGCTCTTGCTCTTTTACTTGTGTCTTTTTTCGGGAAAGTTCTGTGTCTGTATGTGACACACCAAAATATTTCCAATTTTTCTTCCACCGTATAAGACATTCTTGATGCACCTCTACGATTGTAGGGGTCATGCTTTTAGCTGTTTGATTGGTGTTCTGATGAATCGGGAATTGTCGAAGACTCATCTGGTGGAAGTCGAGCTTGGGTCTTAGTGGCTCTCAAACCTTTTTTTGGTTTGATTTCTGTTTTTGAGAGATAGGTTGATGTGTTAACATGTGTCTTTTTAAGTTTCCTTCCTGATTACACTCATAGCTGCACTCAGAACATTTATATAATTTAAAATTTGAATGTGTTAACAAGTGTGTTTTTAAGCTCTGTTTACGATTGCATTCATAGTTGCACTCAGAACATTTAAATAATTTAATATTTGTATGTGTTAACATATGAGTAATTAAGTGCAACTTCTGATTACATTCATAGTTACAATCAGAACATTTAAATACTTTAAAAGCTGCATGAGTTAACATATGTTTTTTTAAATCCCCTTTCCGATTACATCCATAGTTGCAGTTGGAACATTTAAATAATTTTATTTTTGAATGTGTTAACAAGTGTTTCGTTAAGTCCCCTTTCCACTTACATTCATAGCTACAGGAAGAACATTTGAATGGTTTTGTATTTGTGTGCTTCAACAGATGACTTTGAAAATGAGATTTTTGATTACATTCATAACTGCAATGGGGACATTTAAACTTCATTTTAATGTGTGACTTCAAATGAGTTTTTAATTCCTTCAAATGATTTTTTGAATCACCTTGATTGAAACTAAAATTACAATACATGCAACTAAGTTCATTTTCAATCTTTTGGTTATGATGTCCTGATGTTTGCGGTACATTTCTTAAAGAGCTTTTCAATTCTGGTCTGACACCTCTCTCTCCAAGGTTCGCATCACTGAGGGCCTGTACAAAAGAAATAAAAAAAATCAACTTAGAAACAACTATCACTATTATCACTAATTTTATATCTAATATAATTCATAGTCTCTAGGTATATGAATTATATAGATACCTAGTGCATGTTATTTTATTTAGAGTGTATTATAATTCCTACTCACGCGCTACTTCACAAATTTTTTTCCTGGCTACGAACTTCACAGGCTCTAAAATAAAATATAAGTTCCTGCTTAATATGTTACTTTTGACATACATTCTAATTACCCATGAGTTTATAAAACTTTCAACTTTAAGAGTATGGTGAAACCGGAAGGGCATAAATAATTCTGCTCTCATCATTTTTTAATTCAGGTCACCAAAATAAAAAATGACAATACTGTTTGAAAGATCAAAATCATCAATTAATTATTGTATGCTAGTAATAGAAATACCTCTCTCTCTGGCAATCCTTGAAGATTTTCAATGAATATAAGTTGCGTAGTTTTCTTTCTTAACTCTAGCATACCACGCTTAGATAAGAGTGTTCCTATCTGTTTGGTAAACAAAGTTTATTATTAAGAAATTCTCAGATCAATTTGGCCGAAAACCGGTCTTGAATGCCGTAAGGATTTTATCAATCGGCCGTAAGGGGCAAAACAAAAAAGAAATATGTCAAGTAAAGTATCTATATCAAGAAAAACGATCGCTTTAACATTAGTTAGCTAGAAACAGCTCAAAATAATTATATTGTATAAGGATAGGACCCATTGTCCTCCTATATTTTAAACACATATTACTATCCTTGATTTTAAATAATAACATTCCAGTGAATTCTACTTGGTCGATTCTAAAAATACCACGATACGCAAAAAATCAACGTAGTTTACTTGAGATCTTACTAACATGAAAGCCCATGGAATGTAGTGTTGCGTATATCTTTATTTTCCACCATCTAGAGAATCGAGAAGTATCAGTTCAGCTTATATCATATTGCTCAGAAAAGGGCCGTAACTAACGGCCCCTTCCACCGGCAGAGACTTTCAACCACCACGGTGCGGGGGAAAGCGTAATTCCCAACAATCAGGCAGTTGTAATGACAGAAAACCCCTCATTTAAATCTGCGAAAAGAGCAAGATGTATATTTCAATTATCATAAACATAGCTTTAATTCCTACTAATAACATTATTTTTAAAAGGGGAAGAGCATAGACGTTTTTTGACTCACTACCACACACACTCACCACACACACACACATATAACTATATATATATATATATATATTATATTATATAGTAAGTATATTATTTAGTATATAATTATACTATTATATCATATATTTATATATTATATATAATATAATATCTTTATACTAACTATTATTATGTGATATCAAGAACTCTATATATATATATAATATAAAATTAAAGTATATATACTTTTATTATACATAATATATATTATATATAATAACTATATATATATAATATATATATATAATACTATATATACTTATATTACGTTAGTTAACTGGTTTAGTTAGTTTAATTATTATATATATATATATATTTTAATGCATACATAATATATTGGTGCAGTGTTTGTTCCGAACGTGTTGATATATATTCATATGTATAGTATATTATATATATATATATATATATAATAGTATATATATTTATTTTAGGTATATATTTTGTATTATATATATAGTATATATAGTATATATAATAATTAAGTAAAGGGATGCACTCTTAGCCTCTTCTATATACAAGCCCTCCTGGTTCCGCGTCTTTAATAATAGTAATGAATAATACGCTGTCGTATATTGGTATAAAAAAAATATCCCAATATTTTTGAATAAAAAAGCTAAATTTAATGGAAAAGTAAAAAATTGAATATATTTTTTTTCTGCTCAATCCGTAACAGCAAATTTCCAGTTTCAAATTTGGTTAAGTCAGCACGAGATGCAATTTTTTTTACTTTCGACTAATTTTTTTGGATTTAACATAGAGTTGTAAATTTTAGTGTGTGTTTGTAGTTGTTTGTTATAGAATATTTTCCCATATACATTTTTTTTATAAAATTTGTTCAAGAAACAAATCCAACAAAACTATTAGCAATAGAAATATATACTCAAGAAAAACTTATGTTGTTATAAGGAGAAATAAAAGTGCTATACTAACATACTTGACTTAAAAAAAATCTGAATTCCTTGACTTTCCTTAGCCCTATCCCACTTGGTTCCCGAACAGGAACCCTTATCTCGTCAACACAATTTTTCATCTTCACAAAACAAAATAACACGTGGCGGTTTGGGAATTGGACCAACATGCTGAGTCACATCACAATCGTAAAACATTTCTTTTGACCTACTGTAAGGTAATGGGACCTATCTATGCACATTTTTAGTTTGCAAGTTCATTTTGAGAACAAATTTTCTGGAGTTTGATACGGAAAAATGTCAAAAACATGGGTTTGAAAAACTACGAAAAAATTTGAAAGAAATGACATTTACAAAAAAACACTCGAAAACGATATTTTAGAGGGCACAAAAAGAGTTACAGTTGGTGTTTACTTGGGATCAATCGAGGCTCGGAAAATTTCCGATGTCTATGTTATTTTTTAGGGGGTGATTGGGGCCGTGCCTAAAAAATAGAAATAAAGTGCTTAACCTCCCTCTAGAAAAATTTGTGGTTTTTTAATCATAACATAACAGAGATATAGTGGCGAATTTTTCGCAAAAACAAATCAATTAGCGCTATTTAGATTACAAACAAAACTTAAATTAAGAAAAAATGCAGAGGTTTCTCAAAGGCTTGATGGAGGAGAAATGTGCTTCGAAAGGGAATATTCAAAGACACCCCACGCATATATGAAAATTGCTTCAAATGACAGAGCACATTAATTGTGCAGATCTCATAATTTAAATTTAATTCTTACTGATTCTGTAAAAGATATCGGCTGAAGATGCTCTTCAAGATTTTTAAATGACAAACTGGAAAAAGTAAATTACTCGTGTTCCTAAACGTACACAGCTCGGTGGTGCAAGAATAACAGCTGTTTCAAACAAATAACGAATGTGCATCATCAAACACTAAAAAATTGTGTCCCCCAACTAGGCTGGGTCATGAAGTCCTGGCTTCCTTACTGCAGATCAAAAATTGTTCAAAAGTATTTTCGCCAGTTCTTATCTAAGAGTGATATTTATATGGAGTAAGAAGTCAAAATGATGAGAACGAAGGCCCTTGGTAGTTAACGTAAGGTGAAGATAACTTTGCAAATGTTCTCTGGATGTGTGGTTGTGAATTTCAAAGTAAAGTTGGAAATGCTCTCCATTGGTTGCTCAAAAATATGGTTAGTCAAGTTAGTCTATTTCGTCTTAAATAGTTGAGCTATCTAGGACAAGCAACCATCAACTTTTTTAGTGAGCTAAGACACAAATTTGAAGATGTAGTGGATAGCCACTTACGGGAGAGTATAGCACATCATATAGGGAACCAATTGAAAAGCATAAAATTACTATCCAGACGTGTCAAATACCGAGTTTAAAAAAAGAAGTTTTTTTGATGAGCCTTTATCTTATGAAAATTTGAAAAGACCCATTGAAAGCTTTTAGAATAAGGGTTTTTCAGAAATAAAATCTCTTGATATATTTATTGACCAGATACTACTCGTCTTCACTTGGCAAATGGGACAAGTGATTAATGGTTTATTTTCATTTCTTCTTGCTCCTGGGCCGCAATTTAGTAGAGTCTGCTTCTTCGAAATGCTAGTTGCTTTTATTTAGAAAAGTTTTACCACGGGGAGAATAATATACGATTTAAGACTTTACTTTTTCGGTTTTATGAACATTTAATTACTCTTTTCTATTAAGTCGAGTAAATATGAGTACAGAAGTGAAAATGGAATTGGTTATATTAATTTAGCAAAGGACTTGTTTTTTTTAATTCGTAGAAACAAGCTTGCTTCGCGTCAAGTAGTATATACCCAGACCTTCGTTACACCAGCGTTAAAGTTGTAATTTGAACGTAACATAAGTAAACACTCTTTTGCAAAACAAGCTGATATAGGTCGTTTCATAAAGCCCTCTAATGCTAAGATAAAAATCTTTTTTAAAGCTAACATCTTGCAACACAAGGCTAAGTGGCAGGATCGGCTGTAAATCAAGCCTAAGTCCGAGTTGTAAAAGCTGTTCAAATAATCCTGAAAGTGATTATCTAAACTCATGGGAAATGAGTCCTCCAAAATAAACGTTTGGGTAACTATAAAGCAATATTCATCCTGGTTTTCGCCCATAAAATATTACAACTCTTCACAGAGACCTACAAAAAACAATAAAAGACTAAATCAAACCACAATTTAAAAATCTAGCAAGAAATAAAATAATTAACTTTAATAGATAAACATAAAATATTAAAACCATAATTTTCTAAAATGAACTTATGTCTATAATTAATTCTTTCAAGCAATTGTTTTATATCTGTAAACCACTCTTTTTTTAAAATACTAAATATACCTCTTACTAACCTATCCTGTCATCTGCCGTGTAGAACAGGAAAGTCTTCATTTTCTTTGTTGGCGACATGCTTGATCCTGATTGGCCACCCACTAGGGGCCCTGTTCTGAAGGTTTCCACAGGGCTTCTGGGATCATATTCCAGCTATGGTCCCACTCCCCAACTGTGAGCCCCCCGTTAGCTTCCGCCTGTCAATATCTATTAAGCGTAGGGTCACAATCTGTTGGTCCGCAAACAGAAATTGAAGTGTGTGAGCACTTGAAAACAAATAGATTATTAATTCAAGAAATTCAAAAGATATTATTATAATCTTTAATGACAAATCTTTAATTGTTAATACTTATTATTACTTACATAATATTATTATTATATATTCGTCCGCATTTAGCCCTAGTTATTCCGCCGAGAAAATTCTGTACTGCAGCGGTGAGTTGAGGCCGGAGCTGGGTTGTTCACCCTCAAGCATCAGGAGTCAGCTGGAGATCCAATCTCCAAGTTCGGATAATAGGGTCCATCAGATCAGTGTTCTCCTGGTCCTGGTTGGATCAACCAAGACGTTTTGAAGGTGCCACGTACGTTGGAAACGCCTTATTGATCAGTCAGTGGTTGAGGCCTTCACTTACGTGGATGCAAAAATCATGAAATGCGAATCTCTGTGATTTCGTTTTCCGCCAGTAATTGGTTGAGTTTTGCTCCTTCTAAAGCTTAATTTTATTGTTTTAGTTGTCGTTGCGCGCTATTATAAAAGTCAATATCATATGTTTCTTATGGTTCTGAAGACTAAGGTATAATTACAAAATTAAATTTTTTAAATTTCTTCTTACTCCCTGCGAAAGTTTGCAATGGGCCATTTTGAGGTTCTTGACCTGTCAATCCAGTGGACTGTCCTTCCAGAAGGAACTGATTGTGGGGGTCCAACTGTTCGGCTGTAGTGGCAACACTTTGGTGGAGAGGTTGTTTATCAAAGTAGAGTCTTCCCTTTTTGATCAGCTTTTTGTCATCTCCTAGCTCAAGTCTAACCTTGAGTGGGTGACTCGGGATTAATGAGTAAACATTCTTCGTGTAAGGATATAGCTATCAGTGACATCATTGTATTATGGAATGAAACCAGCTAATGAATGAAAAGTAATTAGTTCTAAATCAATTATTTTAATTTTAATAAAATTTTTTCAAAGTGAAGACGCTTAAGTGCTCATATACTTTTAAAAAAATTGAGTTCAATTAAATAACAATATTATGTTTCTGATTTTTTTCCAACGCTGGTGTACCTTGTTTGCTCTCTGCTGGCTGAAACTTTGCACCTTGGAAGCTCTCATCCATATAAACAATCTGACGGCTTTGCGAAGATTTAATCTCCTTGAACTTGAGCGAATAAAAACACAAAACCAAAAGTGCGCAGTTGATTAGCTCAAGCTGTTATACCTTCCTGGCTGCAGAGCGGTGAGGGAGAAGGTCATTGTGCATCTGGTATTAACTTCATACCCCTTTCCTTAAACAACTATTTTTTTACTTTTCTTTGCATCCATGTTGTTATAAGATCTCACAAGCCTTTATAACAAAGCGTGTTTTAAATCTTTGAATAAACTTATTAACATAGGCCAAACAGTTGTTGGTTTGGTTGATTTCTATTTAAATTTATTTATAATTATTTTTAAACATTAACAAGGAGTTGAGTTGTAAATGGCTGAGCATATAATTGGAGTGTAGGAAACCTATATAGTTTTGGTCTGGTGTGCTGTGTAGAGAAAGCCCTTCTTTTTGCAAGGAGGATGTTTCACTTGGCAACACACACGTGTGCAAATCTTCTAACAGAGCCACGAACATCAACTTTTCATCAGTCTCTTCAAAAAAAAATTTTCAAACCTCGTACACAGAAATAAATTTGAAGATAAAATGAAGTTTTTAAGTTCTGCCTGCAATTTGATAAACCGAAGGTTTGCAATTTAGATGTACAATTATGAAAAATTCAAAAAAAAAAGTTTATTTATAGATTTATTTACAGAATTTAATTTGGGTCTTATTTTATATTCTTTACTCTTTACTATGCTCTTTTTGTCTTTGTCTTTAGTCTTTACTATAGCATGGAGGCGGAGTGTTCTTACCTCTCAGAGTGAGCAAATTGCTTTCAAATCTTTGACGGAACAATCCTCTGTTTGCCTCTTGCCTTGGTTTCCAGGATACAAATCGAGTCTCCTCAAAATACAAATGGGTTTAACAGTGCGGATTCAGTGAGATCTTTGGTGTATAGTCATAGTCTCATTTAAAATGGGGGAAGATGGAAATCTTGCTCCTTAAGTCCATACTCACTCAAGGCAGCCGGTGTGAACTGTCTATTCCAGAACACATATCTGATCCTAGGAAGAAGTCTTATTTGTAAAAGTTTTAATTCTTTTAAATAATTTTAATTGTTTTATCCTTTCATCCTTATTTAAATTATACACTTTGCTTTGATGTCGGATCGGATATTTTTTGTTATGGATATCATAATCTATTTTTCTCTATATATAAATTATATATATTTGTACCTTAATATATATATATATTATATTTATAATATACCTATATAGTTTAAAGTTAAAATATGTATATCTTTATATATATTTTATAATTATTATATATATATATATATATATATATATATATTACGTATATTATTATATGGGTTATTCAATTATTGGACCTATATAGTGATAAGTATAATTTAATATATTATTAATTAATTAATTATAATATATATATAATCATATATTAATATGAAAGTTGAATTATTACTATGTATATTTATTGATATATGTTATATATATGTGTTAGTATCATTATTATTATATTATATTATATATATTATAAGACTATATTATATATAATTTATATAATATATTTATATTTTATATATATTATTTTTATTATAATTTGTTAATACAGTATATATATTGCTAGTATGATTATAATTGCTTAGTAACCTAGTATCAAAACTCAATTCAAGTGAAATTAATCTTTTATCATTCATATCTTTTCAGATAAGGAGTTATAGTAACATAAATTATTTATAATATAACTTAAATAAATGGTGGGAGGAGCTTATAACCACAAAGGAATTTTGAATAAAACTGCGTGTTTTAAACAGGTTGCACTTTTTCTTCCTTTAGCTTTTGACACATCTTATTCGTATTAGTATAGCTACAGAACTTGAAAATATTATTACCAGCTACTTTTATTCACTTTATCTAATTGTCCTACGCTCCTTTTTTTTCTCATTTACCAATATTATAATTCTAAACTCTGAAACCCTTGGATCTCATCTTCATTTTCGAGGGGAACGGCAGTTAGGAGTTCACTTTAATTATTATAAATAAAAAAAATTCATGCCGAACGATAAGCCGCGGGAAAAATGCAGTGGCCGTCGCTTCGGCTGTGAGTCGAGCTCATTTAAAAAAAAATTCTCGGCTACGTACTACGGTCTATAAAGAATTTGGGATGTGCGGCGTAAGCCCGAATTAGCCGAAATAGCCGAAATCGTTGCGGCTGCCAGTCTATGATATATTTATTATATATATTATAGGTTATTAATAATATATATATGATATTTATAAATATATATAATTATATTTAGATATAAGTATTAGTGAATATATTCAACTTCTCTTCTATATACTTTTTCTTTTTTGGGAAAAGAATTCATATACTATATAATATTATATATATCATTAAAGCTAATTGTACTTTTTTTTGAATAAAGTAAAATTTAGAATTACGATAATTTTAAGTTAAGAAATAGTAATTAATAATTTTGAAGAGGAAGAATATGGATGTTTTTGAAGAATTTGATTAAATTTTTGTACAAAAAAAGTGGAAAAGTCTTTTAATACATGTTTTTTCCCCTTTTAAAGAACATTTATACTCATTTTTTACATACTCTTTCCAAAAAAATGTCCATTACATTCTTTTATGGCAAATTATCTATATTTCTCCAATAAAAGGGAGGTTATACATCTGATTAAATAGCATATATATAGTATACTATATATATAGCTATATATATATTATTATATATATCATATTATATATATAAATTGACATTATCAATATATTCATACAATATTACGGATGCCCGATATCAACAAAAAATATCGATAAATCGATTATAATCGATTATTAAGGTCAAAAAATTATATAACCGCCTGTCATCGACTTAAATGATCGAAATATATCGATATTAATCGAAAGGTTGATTAATACATATATCGATAGGATCGATTGAGTACCTGATAAAGCATTTAATCATTTGATATCTTTTTTAATCCATATCTATATATAATTATATTTATTATATATATTATATATTATATATTATATATATATAATATTATATATATATATATATATATATTATATATATAATATACTTTAAATATATATCCTCACAGAAATTAGGCGGAACCGCCATAGTTTGAATAACAACGATAGCTCACCCAAAATTGAATACATTATTTGGAATTACAGGGGCAATTTTTTCAAGTTTTGCAAAAAGTAAAAATAAATTAAATTTTAAACAATGAATAGAATATAAAAACAATTATTTTTAGGGATTGTACGATCTCTTTGTTTATTTTTACGTGTAAACGGGGCAAGAATGATGTTAAGCAGATTTATTTGTATTCTTAACACTGAGCAGTTGTTCCATGGAATTGTTTTTACTAATGTATTTACGGCGTCGATTCTATAATACTAAACCAAAACTTATAATAATATATATATATAAATTATTACACTTCTATATATAATAATATAAATATTATATAATATATATAACATCTTATAATTAATAATTTTATATATTATATAAATATATTTATAATATAATATGCATATAATAAAATGATAACCTATATATATAATTACGTATTCCTAAGTAATCTATAATTTATTAGTTTTATAGTATTTATATATAGTAATTTATATATATATAATATCATATTCATACTATATATATAATATGAAATATTGTTATATATAATAGTCTATTATAATATAATATATCAGATAATATATATATATATGTATATAGAGTTTATCTAGAGATTTATTCATAATTTTTTTTTTTCTATTGAAATATTAGTCCGATAAAACGATGTAATATCCCAAAAAAAAAAAAAAAATATAATAAAAAATAGCATAAAAAATCAAAAAATAGCCATAAAACATTAATCAGTTGGAAAAAATCATTTTGATTTTTCCCGTGCCATCTCTGCTATTAGGTATCAAAGAAGAATTATTAGTTAGGAAAATTATAATAAACAACCTAGGGAGGTGAAGGGAAAAGGAATAATTTTTGGAATCCTGGTAAAATTTGTGTTCCCGGGAACTGACAGGGTGGAACTAATTTTCCCCCCCTCCGGATAAGGTGTCTCTGGAAGCCCCCGTCTTTGGTATTTGGGTGGTCCGCGGGGGGTTCCTCCAGCCCTACCCTACGTTTAAGAGGAGTATGGAAAACGCCCCATCGTTGTGTCTTTCCCGCTCCGGCTCGACCCCCATAACATAGAATTGCTTGATATACCTTTACAAATATTCGCTATCTGTTCCTGCCCGCCCTCGAGTCCAACTAAAAAAAATCGCATTTTTTTTTTATTTTTCATTTTTTTTCCTAACTAATTTTTACCAGGATTCAGCAAATTGTGTTTCCTTTTTCCTGTAGCTATGTGTTTTAGTTTTTGAGATATTTGTTTGGTGCTTTTCATTTAAGAGGTAGGCCTATAATATATATATATATATATTATAATACTATATATTATTTATATATATATCAGTTATTAATATATACTATAATATGTTATTATTATATAATATATTATTCTATTTATTATATAATATATATAATATTATATTTTAGTTTTGGTTATTTTAGTTAGTCTTGGCTTAGGTTGGTTTAGGTTAGGTGGTTAGGTTAAGCATAGATGGGTAAATTACCCACAAAATTTATAATCTTAAATACCTAAAAATTTTAAAATAACGATACATTATATATATTCGAGTTTTCTTCGTTAAATACACTGACAAAGAGGAATCCAATCCACTATTTAATTAAGCATATATAATAATCATAGTAATATTAAATAATAATATATAAAATATAATAATCTATCAATCTAATTAATTAATTATAATATAATCTTAGTCCTAATTATCATTATCTATAAATAAATATATAATCTCAATACTATATATTTTCTACTAAATATCATTGCAAAACCGACCCACTAACTTGGTCTCATCTAACTGCTACCTGTCAACGACTGAAAAAAGCTTGAATTGCATGTAATGCTCTGGCATAGTCATCTAATGACTATCCCTTCTGTTCCACTTTATGCAACTTATTAAATTTACCTACATAGATAAATTACTAGGTTCGTATTAACTCCTGAAACGTTAGACTGACGTCTTGCATTTACAGTTAATGATATTTTCAATGCTATAATAACCTGCAGGGAATCTTTTTTTATCTAATCATTCCAACATTTGACTGGGTATCGCATTAATATCCACATTTGAGGTTCACGTGAAAAAAACTGATAGGTGGATTGTTGAATAACTCAGAAGTTCACAATTTGACTATGTGGTATGTGCCATGGCGATCCCCCCCACCTAAGAAAATATTTTTTTGGTTCCCGAAAAGACGAAAATCTAAAACTTCATTCGGGTTTATTTTATACAAGATTGCAACTCCACATCCTGGGGGGACGAACGAAGAACAAAATATGGGGGGAAAGAGAGTTTCATCACTTCAGGGTTCATCACTTCACTAAGATTTTATTTTTTTCCCTCCTCAATCGGTGCATAGTTTGAAAGAATATCGGCTTTTTTCTTACGAAACATCTATCGAAATATCGATATACCAGGCTACGAAAAATATCGCCCTAAGATTATCGTTATCGAGCCCAAAATTCGATAATTTTCTGATTAATCGTCGATATTTTTTGCCATCACTAAATTCATATATTTTTATATTATATATTATTATTATATTATATAATATATATACTATATTATATATACTATATATATTATATATATATAAAAATATTATATATATATATATAAGTATATATAATTATAAATAATATATTAAATTATATATAAATATTATTAATAATAAATAATACTATATAAAGTTGATAAATAATACTCTTTATATTATCTTATAATCTTTATATATATATAAATATCCTATAATTTATTGTAATTATATAATATATTTATATCTAATAATTATATTATTATATATCTTTATATTATATGATATATATTAAATATATCATAATATTAATATAATCATAATACATTCTTATATTTCTTTTTAGTAATGTAGGTTATATCTGCATGGTCCCCAAGGGGC
>JABUQX010065214.1:0-2500 GCA_015478945.1 Trachelipus rathkii
AATATATTATTATGTGGTAGGTGGTATAATATTTCTTTGTGGAGGTTTTTTATATTTTTGGTTACTATAAGGAGGCAAGTAGGGGAGGTGTCGTTGCGTACTTGCCTAACGGACCCAAAGCGCCAGATATATAATTAGTAATATATATAATATTATATTTATATAATATATTTTACCCGTATATTTATGTATTTATTTGGTAAGTTACTTGGGGTTATTAGGTGATTTGTGTTATTTGGTTATATGGTGTGTGATATTAGATTGTTAGCTTGTGAGAATATATAGGGTGGTTACGTGTTGGTATTTGGTACTTATATGTGTGTGATGGTTGTGTGTCTATGTGTGTGGTGTGGAGGGGTGGTGAGCGTGATAATTTCCTGACGTGTGACCCTGGTTATGTGGTTCAGGAGGTTCGTCGCTAAAGCAATTATATCGAAGTTGCGTCTGATGTCCGTCTCCGTCAGGTCAGAGCCAACTAGTAAGAGATGTTCTGTGTCGTCGTTTGTTTAGGAGGGACATTTTGACAGTAGGGGTAGGGGTGTATTATGAATTTTATATTTGCATTCCTAAAGGGAGGAACGGTGCCTATAAAGGAAACGGGATAACATTACTCGGGTTTAAAGGTCCAAAGTTTCTTCTGCAGGGGATTTATTGGGTAGACGTATTTGGGGTATGGTATTGTTGGGGTATTTTTTTTTTAATAAATTCACCCCTCACGGGCATAGCCCTATTCTATGAGGGGAACTTCTCTAGGTAATTTCTACCTAGGATCCGGACTAAGGATCGAAGCCGGGCCCTTGCCATGCGACTCTGTCGCTCTACCGATTGTGCCACGGTAGTGTTGGTAGTGGCATTGTTGGGGTATGAGGAGATCATTTTTTGGGTTAATTGGGTAGGAATTCTTTTGATAATGGGGGTATATGTGAGGTGTGGAGGTGGAAGCGCTTTGTATATGTTTGAATAATTCAATGCTGCGTGTGATTTATTTCCTTCTAGGTGCTGGGTATTTTTTATTTTTTTTTTTTGTAATGTTTGATGTACGGGCGATCTATTGGGAATGATTTAATATAAAATTCACAGCCTATCATGTCAAAATGGGTTTTTATAGAGAGAATTTTTGTTTCCGTTAGTAGCTGGTGGATGGGTGTGGTGAGAAGCAACCTGCTATTATTCTGAGAGTTTTATTTTATACTGTTTCTAGTTTGTTTTTTTTGGTTTCTAGTTTCTAAATTTTGGTATGTGATATTGTGAGCTCCTAGGCAGGTGATGCTTAGTTTAAAAAATGACGAAGGTATTGTCTGTATACTACTGAGAGGGGTCTCTTTATGTTAGCCGAATTTTGTTCCAGTTAATGCTTTCAGTGCATTTAATTTATGTGTGGCTTTATAAGTAATACTGTTAATGAGTGTGTGTGCGGGGAGAAGGGTGTATGAGAGGTCAAACCTATGATGGTGGATTGTTTATTGAGTTGAAGTCTATTGTTTGATTGATAGAAAAACTGCTGGATGAATGTTAAGATTTTCTTCTGTCTAGGGTAAGTAATGTAATAGAGGATTTTTGAGGTGATGCAGTTATCCTATTTCTTGCCAGCCATTGTTCCATTTGTTTTATTTATTGGTTGTTCTATTCATGGTTGTTTTATAGAGGGAGTTTTAAGGCTATATTGTTAGATCGTCTACGTTGCCATTATTTTTATAGATAGGGGGATTGGGTAGGTCAGATAATAGAGGTTAATAAAGTGTTGGTGAAGAGATATGCTACCCTAGGGGATTCGATTACATAATTTGTATGTACAAAAGGAGTGTGGGATGCACAAAGAGGTTAAAAAGTGCTGGTGAAGAATGACTCCCTAGGGATTCATTACTAATTTTATGTACAAGAGAGAGTGGCGTCCTTTTATAATCTAGCAGAGGACCGTAGACATCCTTGTAATATTTTTTTTTGTTTTGGAACAGATAATTTCTATTTGTGTTTTATTATTTTATTGTTTATTAAGATTGACGGGGGTTTGTATTAATATATTGGTTGATACATTCTTTTGTTTTTTAAAAAAAAAAAAAGGGAAGAAAGTAAAATATTGTCAGAAGTAAATATTCTACATTTATACAAATTTTTATATTTTAAGGAAAGAGATTTATAGCTGTGAAGTAGGTGATAACGAAGGAAATGACTTTCTTCAAGCGATTATAAATATATATATATATATATATATATATTATATTTAGTATATTATTAATATTATATATTATATATATATTATATTATATATATATTAATATATATATTATATATATTATTAATTATATCTATATTAATTAATTATATTAATATATATATATATATATTATATTATTATTTAATCTATTAATATATATTATATTATTACTATATTATTATTTTATTATATATATTTATAGTGTGACTCGTTAATATTAGGTTAGGTTAATTTCGGTTAAGTTTGGTTAGGTTAGGTTTGGTTAGGCTAAGTTGGTTAAGGTTT
>JABUQX010065214.1:5000-16372 GCA_015478945.1 Trachelipus rathkii
AAATAACTTTCTTTTTTATTGAATACAGTCAAATTTCTTCAATCCCAGCTGCTGATTTTCTTCCGAAACCATATAAATCATTTATCTTTCTATTATTGTTTCCGTATTATGCTCATCAATCGTGTCTTTTTTGATACAGGGTCCAATTTCATGCCCACAGTATTCAATTACGACAAATGTTAATTATCTAAGGAGCTTAACTCCTTATTCCTAATACACATTACAGATTATTTTTGATATAAGGGTTTGTCAGTTTTTTTTAGCTCTATATGTTTGCTTTAAAAAACTTACAAGGTCTTGTTATTGTTTTTATATTTGTTTTGCGAGACATTATGACAAGATAAAGATATCTTTACATGATTAATATTTTATATTCGGGATCTTGGCAGTCTCATTTCTCATACATAGCATGATTCATGGGATCCTATTAAGAATATAGCAGGATCACAACGATCATTATTCGGGTTTGAATCAAATTTGTTCATTATTCTATGGGATTATGTCTCCTTTTGTTTTTTCTTTTATAAATGATCATTTGTGAGAAAGTTGAAGAATTATTATTATTATTATATTATATATATTATTATTATTATATATTATATTATATATATTATATATATATATTTATATTTTATATATATATATATATAATTATTAATTAAATATATATATTTAATTATATATATATATATATTATAATATATATAATATATTATATATAATATATATATTTATATATAATATATTATTTATATATATATTATATATATATAAATTATAATATATATATATATATCATATATATATATATATATATATTCTATAATATATATATATATTTATATATATATATTTATATAATTATATATATATAGTATATATCTATATTGAATGAATATTTAAAGTGATTGTAAGAAAGAAAATTTAATTAAAAGTTCGAAAAATGAACTTGAAAAAAAGTTATAAAGCTTTCCAGTTTTATATTTTAGCTTTATTACTACCAGATGCTTTCTTTTATAGGCTTATATACTTAAACTTATAATATTGAAGTCTGAAAATTTTAATTATATTTTTTTCAGCATCACTGGTACATGAGCCTCTGTAGATAATGTGTTGAGAGAAACGCTTCATTTAACATAAAAATTAATATAAATGTTAATTCCAAGATATTGTAAAGGAAAAATACCCATCCTCTCTCTCTCTCTCTTCTCTCTCTTCTTCTCTCTCTCTCTCTTCTTCTTCTTCTCTCTCTCTCTCTTCTCTTCTCTCTCTCATCTCTCTCTCTATCTCTCTCTTTATATATATATATATATATAATATATATATATATATTAATATTATATATATATATATATATATTATATATATATAATTTTTATATTATATTTATTTTATATAATCTATATATTATATATTATATATATATATATATATTATATATATTATATAATATATATATATTATTATTTAATAATATTATATATATATATATATATATATATATAATATATATACAGTATATATTATATATATATATATATATATATAATATATATATATATATAATTATATATTTTATTAATATATATATATATATAGTTATTAGTATACATATACCATAACCTTATTATAAGCTTGTATATAATCCTTGGCACTATCCTTTTTAAATTAATCTTTTACTGAAGTTTTCAAATCCTTCAAAGAATATCTTGTTCAAAGCTTCAAAGACCAATAGATTTTAGGTTTTTCCATATGATCTTGTAGCTTCTATAAGTTTAATTATATATATTAATATATATATATATTATATATATATTATATATATATAGTATATATATCTATATATATATATTTATATTATTATATATTATATATTATTATTATATTATTGTTAGTATTATTATACCATAGGGTTCACAATTGGGAGGTGGCGTCAGCTGCAGTCCACTTGCTGTGAATCTGCATCTGTTCATGGGAAGATTAAAAAAAAAACTGTTGAGGGTTCCCATCCTCAAGCAGCTATCTCGAGAGTCAACTTTTGAGACTAGATGATTCTGAATTATGAAATATTTATATATTTATATTATTATTATATTATTTATATATATACTATATATAATATAATATTATAATATATATTATTTGATTATAATTATATATATATAATATATATATATATATATATATCACAGACCTACCTCGCATGCCTACAGGATGGTGTCGGCTTTTTACCCAAATATCTAGAAAATCCAACACGGTAAGAGAATAACATTGGGAAAGAAGACTCTCTGCCTTAGCAACTAAGTAAAAAAATCCTTCTACTTACGACCCAACTGTAAGGAAACTTTAAAATTCGCAGGCAAAAAAAATGTTATTATATAATACACCATAACTTTATATTTAATTCTAGAATAGGGTTTTAATTTTAAAGTTTTCAAAACGTCGAAATCGAAAATTTGGTTACTCCACTAGTTATTTAATTAAAATAATATTTTTAATTTTTAAAAAGAATTAATATTAAAGTTTTTGCTGCACCTCCTTTAATTGGTTAATTAAAATTTTAATATTGCTTTTATTACATGAAATTTCATAATCATTTCAGCCCTCCTTTAGTTTCAACAGTTCTATATAGTTGTTAAACCTTGCCTAAAATTCATTCTCTACAAATTTTTTTTTTCTTCATAGAGTTAAGAAGAACGTGTTATTGTAGGTCTCTCTTCTCTCTCTCTCTCTCTCTCTCTCTCTCTCTCTCTCTCTCTCTCTCTCTTCTCTCTCTCTCTCGTTTTGACAAAGATTTCCGGCAAAGTAGTCGAAACGTTAGCTCTCCCGCTTTATAAAATCTTTTATGCGTTTAGTGGTTTTAGCATTATACTTTTATAACATTGGAGCATGAGGGAACTAATAGTGCTCTTTAATTATATATATATATATATATTATTATATATATTTATATATATATATATTATTTTTATATTATATTATATATTTATATTATATTATTAATATATTATATATATTATATTTATATATATATTATTATATATATTATTGAGTTAAACGAGTTTATCATTGATTGAATCATCTCTGAAATACCTCTGTTAGAATGGTTCTTAATTCTGCTGTCGCCTTGTTCATAACGTCGGCTCGGGATCGAAGTGGTTTCCTTTCATTGGAGTTTTTGAGCTTTGAGAATAATCAGAAGTCACACGGAGCCTTGTCTAGAAAGTAAGGTGTCTGACGAACGATAGCAATGCCTTTCTTTGCCATGAAATCCTGGATCAGAAGCGAAGAACAAGCCAGGGATACAGTTTCCAGTTTAGTGATGACCACAAGTACCGTTGCTTAAAATGAACTGCATCACAGACGGCAGAGGACGTCACGATAGTACTTTTTAGTTTAGCTACTGTATGTCTTTCATTCTCGTATTCGTGATGCCGATGCCACAGGAATCGAAGAAAACGCTCAACATTATTCTTTCTTTATTTTCCTCCTCACCTGTCGTGCTTTCCTGGGTCTCCTCTAAGTAAAAGGCTTACGCTGTGATGACTGAACCTTAGTTTCTGGGTCGTATCCATGCACCCATGCAGGTTTCATTTCCAGGTATCACGGTACTGAGTACGTCTGCATCTTTGTTGACTATTTCTAGAATGCCTTGTGCGAAGTCAAGCCTGACTTTAACTTGTTCCTGCGAAAGCAGTGTTGACACAAATTTGGCTGGAACCCTGGTCAACTCTAATTCATCCAGAAAACTTACACGAACAGAATCTTTACTGATACCGATGTTATCAGCAATTTATCTCATTGTCAAACGACGATCTAGCATTGTCAAAGACCTCTCTTTATCAATGGTTTCTGAATTCCGACTGAACGATGATCACTTTCGGATGTCGTGCGGAAATTTTTAAACTGTTTGTACCAGTATTTTATTTTGGTAACCCCAATTGCATTATCATCATTATTACCAAAAGACTGTTGAATTTTTCGAATTGTTTTCTACTGCGTATCACCAAGCTTCTGGTAAAACATGATATGTATCTTTGCTCAACAAGTTTCGTTACTCATACAAAATAAAACTTCGACGTTCACACACAAGGCTACCTCACTCAGCAGCAGCATGTCAGCGACCGACTTGTCGGGTAAGCTTAAAACTTAACCAGCGTGCAGATATGTTCCCTGCAAATTAGACCAATTTTGCCAACTAAAGTAATAATTTTCATAGCTATATATAATATATAATAATAATATTATAATATATAGAACATAAATATATAGATATAATATACTATATATATTATACACTATATATCTAATATATACAAAAATATATAATGCCAGCTTATAGATTAGGCCCCCGAATTGATCATTTTATTTCGCAATTGAAATGAATACAATTCTGAATCTCTTAACCTAATAACAGGAAGACAAAAAAACAAAATTTAAAATTATAATATTTAATAAATTGACCAAAAAATATGTTAAATCTACTTTTCCAACGTAATTTAAACATGTACCCATAAAAATAATAAACGGCTGTCTTATTATTTCCAATACTTTGTTGTCGAAACTTAAAATAATGAGCAAAAATTATAAAAATAAAAAAATTAAAAATTAAAATAGCATATATTTAAAAGTTATTCTATAAAGAAAACAAAAAAATTAATTCCCCCCCTTATACCATCAACTTCTCATGTATCCATGAGTTGTGTTGTGCGTCCGTGTGTTTTATGAGAAGATTTGCGTAGTTCGCATTAAGCATATGAGAACGAGATATTGGGGACTCAACTGCGGAACGCTGAGAAAATTTCGGTCCCGGGAACGATGAAGCGCTACCATTAATAAACCACAGTTATAATATTTTTTATCCATTCATTTTATTTCTTCTTCATTCCCCATGCATGACAATGCCCTCCCGCTGGGTTTCCAAAATAGATTCAGTTTTTACGACCTATTTTTCATTTATTTTTTTTAAAGATAAACCAAGGTGGGGGCCGCCTAATCTAAACGCGACCAATATAGATACTAACACTATATATAAATCGATACTATATTAACCTAAAGTACGATAACGACATATATAAGATAGGGTACCCAATATATATATATATATAATAGTAATTATAACTGAGACTTAGTAGTTGATAATATGTAAGAATATAGAGTCTGAAATATATATATATATATATGCGTAGTGAGATGTTTGAAAATGAACGATTACTAATGGCTCAAAAAAACTAGGTCAAGTGTGTTAATGACGAATTCATTTTCTTTGATATGAGGACATTGTTGCCCGCTCTCTAACCAAAGAAATTATCATTGAAATATGCTCTACTACATGTGCGAACTACTTTATCACCTTCCAATGAATACGTTAAAATAAGGCGTTCGTCCCACTCAACTGCTATCCCCAAATATCGTCTTTTATATTTTTAATACATCATCGACACCAAAACGAATCCCAATAAGCAATAAAGACATTTAAAGAAAGTTGACAGCACGAGAAATTTGGTGACCGTTAGTGCGCGGACCACATTATGGAAAATGAATAAGATGAGATTACCACCGACCACGAATACACACGACCATTGCTCCCCGCTATAGAAAAAGTGATAATAAACCCAGCTAAGCCCGATATAGTAACGTTTGGCCCACATGCCGCCCCGAGTCACAAATCTTTATTTCGAACCATCTTACCTTTTATTAGTAACAATTATATGTAATGCTGCTCTTAATTCAAGAAATCATTCTGAGAGCTTTCCTTATCAAAATTTAATGGATTTTAGAGCGTAAGGCAAAATACAAACAAAATCTTATAGGTATATAATATATAATATATATATATATATATGAATATATTATATATATAATATTATTGTACCATTAATTAGGCTACAATATACTGATTATCACTAAACCCATATATAAATATAGATAATATATTACCATATCTATAATATATTATTTAAGATAGTGACTAGACTTCGTATAATAAAGAGCATTAAATAGTCGTCCTATATATATATCATACATTGTAAATTAATATATGTATTGATAATATATATATATGCTAATAGTTTTCTTGAAATATACTAATATACTAATATATATATTAGTATAATAATATATAATTATATATAAATATGATATTAAAATATATATAATATATTATAATTAATAATAATAAGTATATATATAATATATATATAATGGAGCTGTATCTATTATCTCAACTAATTGTACCGAAGTCAATTATTTTACAGAATTTACGTTATCGAACAAATGTACAACAGCGCGCTAGCAGAAGTAAATTTTTAAACATTTCTTTTTATATTAAATATATTATTATAAATATATTAACATCTGTAAATATTTATTTTGTAAAACAATGGAAAGTGGAAATTAAATTTACACACCCTTAATTATATAAGTTATGGTTAGGATTAATTAAGTAAATTAAGTAATTTAGAGTACGTTGAAAAAGTATAAATAATATTAGGAGACCTGTTCTTTTTAATATTTTTTAAAGGTGTAAAGCTCCTTTATTTCCAATAAAGTTTATTTATTGATTTTTATCCAAATTAAAAGTTGTATCCAATCCATGCAATCACGATATGTGAAAAATAAAAAACCACCCTCCAGCGCATAAAATGACAGATCAGTAAATAGTATAATTAATATATATATCAAACTAAAATATCTTGTATATAAAATATAATATATATTATAAAATTCAAATCTAACAAAAACATAAAAAATCTTTGATATAATACTATTACAATAAATATAATGATCAAATTTTATGCCTGTAGAACTTATTTTAAAAGATAGTAATAAAGAGATAAACCAATTTATATTTAATATATACAGGTATATAAAGATAGAGTAATACGTCGATTTTATCAGGTTACTAATATGTACTGAAATATTTAATAAACTAAAAACATTATAAATAAGATCTAATATATAAATATATATTAAATGATAATACAGTATATATAATATATTTATATAGTATAAAAATAACTATGATATAATAATTACCCCATAAAATTAATATAATAGTAATTGTATACGTATTGTCTCTCTTTCAATATTGGATAATATCTATTAGCAAACTATTATTTATGCGTAGTATATAATTAGTATCAATTAATACATAGATAATAAGTACTAGACTAATACAGACATAATAATTATATATAAATAAATTATTAGATATTATAATAAATATAACGTATCTAACGTAATTGTTGTATACTGTTTATCATATTATGACTGAAAAATTATGTGTCCTGAAATAATATAAACGGTAGTATAAGTAGTTAGCACACGTATATATATATCTAAATGTAAAAATATTCTTTGTTTTCACACTATACCATCTTCACAAGTAGTATACTGATAATAATATATATATATATATATAAACAAGATTGTCAATCACTTTACAAGTAAATTTGTTGCAAGTAATCGGATCTTAAATTTGAAATTCGACCAAATCGGGAGCGCATGACTCGACTTCCTCATAAATAAAGTAGTCACAATATAAGATGAGTGTTCAACAAAAATTTAAGAAACATATTCCAAATACTAGAAATATTTATATAAGATTTAATATTCCCTGGGTGTAATGAAGATTAACAAACTATTATTTACAAAAAATAAAATTATTAAAAAATTATTCGAATAATATTCAGATAAGAAATATCAAGATATTATATATAGAGGATATGATTACCAAAAAATATCCCTTTAAAATTATTGACCTCAAATCAAGAATAATTTAAACTAAAATGAAAAAGTTTAGAAATAAATTTATAAATTGGAAAATTAAAATTATTTTATTAAAAATTTTACAAGACTCTTTTTAATTGAATAGTAATTTTATATAATAAAAGATTATCGTTTTACTTATTTATATATTTATTTCCACATAATTTATCTTATACAGTATTTATTTATTTTTATTTACTTATAATCCTTACTTTTATTTCATTTTTTATATTTAATAACTAACATATTAAAAATATTTTACTTAAAATAGCTTAAGAATATCTTTATAAATAAAGGTATACCTTTTAATTATAAAGGTAATTAAAAATATTTTTTATTAATATTTAACTAAATAAATAAATGTACAGTAGGTAAATAAACTGTAAAATGTATATTAAAGGTAAAAACTATCAAGGTAGTGTCACAGAAACATAAAAAGACATCGTGTAAATATAATTGACATGGCCAAAATAGCCGTTAAGTAAATGTTATTAAATAAAACTATTGCTTCAAGGTAGTGATTATCACATGAAACTTAAAAAGATTATATAATGACATGCAAATTTATTTATTAATTTTATTAGGTATTATATAATTTATTATATTGAGGAATTATTGTTGTTTAAATTAAAAATTCAATTATTAGCATAAAAAATATATAATTTAATAATTTAATAATCTGCATGATATATATTATATCATATTATTATTATTCATTTATTGAATTATGATAAATATTAAAATTATCAAATGATATCAAAATGCTTAAAGTTGCCAAGATTCTTAATTTATATTAAATCCTTATTAGAAGTAAATATTAATTATTTCAATGTATATGCATACCTTAAAGTCAGTACGTAAGCCCTAAGTAATCGTCACCTTCTCAAATGAATCCACGAACCTTTTGGCTGACCATTATGACGTTCATTGCAAACCTGTAATTATCTTTCTTAACCCTAACCCTGCTCCTTCGTGGCCCTTGACCCTCTCCTAGAGAAACCCAAAATTTGAAAGAGACACCCCAATGTTTAGTTAAAACCCACACAATTTTCTGAAGAACCCACTCACCAATTTTCTTGAGAACGAGCCCAATTTGCAAACCCAATTATTCCAATTTTAGAAAACCGCCCAATAGAGAATCCTTAAGAACAACTCCTCTCCACATCTCACTTGAAACCCAGCATTTTTTTTGGCACTAGACACACCCAAATTATTATTGTAAAAACCCCTAATTGTTTATAGAAAACCTCCCCGAAATACTTATCGAGAAACACATGATTTTTTTGGCAACCCATTAATACTTTTTGTGCAACACACCTCTATTTTTCCCAGACAGGCAACCCTGAAAATATAATTTCGGCAACCCTAATATATTTATATTGTCTATAGGCGAACCAAAACGTTGCCGATAACAACCCGATATTATAACGATACCCCACCTAATTTATTCGACAAAACCTTTGTCTAATCCAAAAGGGTCATTATTATGACCCCCGGTAATTTTTGGCCACCTTCAGGGCTTACCCTAACGTTTTGGATGCCTTAAAACCCTGTACCATATATTTCGCCCCTTCGACCATTGTCAAAACCATGCGGTTCACTTGGCCCACGGCATTTCCTTTACCCACTCGTGGCCCAATCCTAGCTCACTCATAGATACTAATCGCTACACTAATTCCTTCAACGTAATGTAAATGGACTCCATTTTGATTCCTACTGGAACACCCTCACACAACATGCACTATCAACACACACCACCAATCTACACACCAGAGCATACATGATGACGTACCTATCTTATCTAAGCCCACAAGCATCAACTCTTAGCACAAACATAAGCTATCCTTTCTAACCACTATCCGACGCAACTTGATCAACATACCGACAATTATCACTTCCATATCACCCAACACATACCAAAAAAACACCCACCCATCGTCAAAACCCTCTCTATAGGTCGTCCAAATGAGATTTCAATTATGACCCAACCTACGTGAAATACTATTAATGGTGTCTTTATACACATTTAAATGCACTTAAGCCTTTTGTGAGAGTCCCGAAAAACCCCTTTGTTCTTGAACCCTACACTCAAACCCATGCAGGTAGTCAAGCCTGACCCTAGCCGACTAATACCCATGCGGTGTTCAATTCTTACACAACACACCGACATACGGATGTCGCCTTTTGATGGTTCTCCATCCCACCGTAAAAGTCCTAGGCACTATACCAATTCTATTCTACTAATGCGATAGTATTTACGAATTGTGAGTCGCCATAAATGCGCATCCGCACCACTAATACTGAGAGTTACACCCGACGTGCCCAAGTATCAAGCCTACAGCGAGATATAGGCCCATAAGAGCTGCCATTAAGTGGAATAATCAAGTTCGCACACATAGTGCTCAAAGTCTGCAGATGCCGACTATCCGTGCCAATGAGTGCCTACAATAAATCCCAAACCTGCCAGTGTACCTTTCTATCAAGACCTTTTTACTAGACCTCCCCCACCGAGTGCCAGAATATACCCCTATGACAATTCAAGAGATCTACCCCCTGAAGGTCAAATAACGTGCAGATGAAGAACCCCACTGGTTTTGCAAAGTATATTCATTACAATCATGCCTACGAATCTTCCCTACTATGAGTTAATCTATTTAATCTACATGATATTATACCAGCATCAACTACGCCTGAATATATATCTAAAAGAGCTACACATTTGAGACAGACCGCAAACGGTTCCGAGTCCGAGTCCGCGTCCGCAGGAACAACCTCGGCGAAACACCGCCCGCTCCGCCGTCCTCACCGCAAGCTGCAAGATATTCCCCGTCAAACTGCCGATGCGCCCCGCAAGCGACGATATTTCCGCGTAACGCACGACGCGTTGCTTCCCAACGCCAAAACAATCCCCACAAAAGGACTTGAGATCAGATCGCATAAAAGGCAGAATATGAACCGAAGAAAGTATGAGTCATCGATATGTACAAACTATTTAAGGAATTTCATTTCAATTTAAAATATTGACCTTTATTGTATTACACAGATCACAAATTTGTATTAATATTCATACCCCTATACTTTTAAATATTTGGTTATAGATGACATCATGCAAGTTATTATCTATACCTAACATGATGTGCCTTACTGATAACAATTCGAAAATTATCTTCCATATTTACTTTTAACAACTTCTCTTTACATGCTTTAACTTCAATACAATACATACCTTAAAGCAGTAAAATTCAGTAATCTAGCCAGGTGTTACCTAACACCTAGGGTATTAGTATTCATCTCTTTATGTGCACTTCTACTTCCATACTATCTGCATTATTTACTGCTTTACTGCTTTTCAGTTTTACTGCTTTAATTTTTACTGCTTTGGCAGAATTGATCTTAGGTGATCTCTCTGGCATTATTATTCATTGAGAATTTTTCTTATGCATTGACAATTCTATTTAACTTTATAGTTTTATATACTTTTTTAATATTTTGTTTAAATACTATTATTTTAAAATTTGAATGTAAAGTATAGGCTGCTACATTTTAATAAGATTATATAAACATTTATTTTAATTAAAATTGTACGAAATTTTATTAAAAAC
>JABUQX010065215.1:7500-10000 GCA_015478945.1 Trachelipus rathkii
CGGAGTCGGAGTCGGAGTCGTGGAGTCGGAAGTCGTGGAGTGGTGCACTTTCCCCGGAGTCGAGTCGGAAGTGAAAACTCTGTGGCAAGTGGACGTCGGAGTCGGAAAGTCGGAGTCGAAGCATATCCTGTGTAAGTAAATAGTCGGAGTCCGGAGGTCGAGTCGAAGATTCCGTGTAAGTGGAGTCGAGTCGAGTCGGAGTCGAAAATTTAGAGAACTATTTATTATTATTATTTATGTATTATTATTATTATTATTGATTATTTATATTCATTATTATTATTATTATTATTATTAATTATTATTTATTATATTATTATTATACCATATTATTATTTGACAAAGTTTTTGATTTATTTCAAGTTCTAAAATTTATATTTCTTGTAGCATAATTTAAAATTCTTTAAAATAATCTTCTGAAAAATAATATACAGGAGAGAAGAATATATTTAATAGATTTCCCGAACGCGTTGCGTCTCTATACTTGGACTTCAAGGATTATTTCTTGTAAGCGAATGAGTTCTTAATTGATATAATAATCAAGTAATCCAATGACATTGAGCTCTGACTTGATAACTACATAAAATTTTATGATTAAGGTCTGGTTCGATGTTTTTGATGTAGAAAGCATCCGCAATTTTAAGTTTCTGGCCTATCAGCACACGCTCCGTATAATATTGTGAAAGCTGTTTAGAAATATTACTATCAGTTGATTGACCAATATGGCGCCGTATTGGAACAACTGGTTCAAGATTTTGCTGGACTGTAAGAGATGTTGATATGCCCTGTCCGACAATCTATTCTTCTTGTAACCAATATATATCGACGTACAGTCTAACTCAGGGCAGTTCTTGGTACACAACGTTGATGGTGTCGGCAAGCATCTCTTGTGCTAAAGGAAGATGACAGTTGTTTTGACTTATGGTATAGTCTGACTTTAATTTTTGGGGTGTCTTTAGTTTTGAGGTGAGAATTTCAAAATATTAGGAAGGCACTTCTCTTCCTTATTGACAAATAGCATTGGAAGTTTGAAGAAGAAATTTATTCGAATTTTTTTCATGATTATTTTTATTTTTCTTTTATTCTATAATTTTGTAAGGGTTTTTTATTAATTAAAATTTCAATGAATATTGTGGATGATCAGCGTTTAATATAATTTCTTCATCAAAGTTTTCCCAAGTGACAACATAGGTAGTATGGGCTCTGTAAATAAACATTTTTCGATAGGTTCTTTGTTAAATAGTCGGGTGATAGGATCATAGTTCATATACAGACCATTATCAGTGGGTTTGACATGAATGCCTGTAGATAATGAGCCGTCATGAATTAAAATTGATTTTGATGTCTAAAAACAGCTAGGCCTTATTAACCTAGTTTCGCTATGTGAATTTTAAGGGGCTGCAACAACTTTGAAGTTCTATTAGGATGAACTGATGTAATATTTTGATCTAATGTTACTAAAAATGTAGAGCGGTGTCGTCGACTAGCCTTATGTGGTTAAAGTTGTTTGTTTCACGAAGGATTTTGTTTTTCCAGATTGGACATAAAGAAATCAGCAAATGTAGGTCCAAGTGGTCAGCCCATCGGCAGTCCACAGTTTGTAGATATATGTTTTTTTTAAATTTAAACGGTGTTTGATTCAAAAAATTAATAAAAGGTTCTCATATGTTGTTCTGATATTTCTGGTGGGGGTAGGTTATTTGAGTGATACACTTCGTTAATTATTATGTCAATAACCGGTACATTTGTGAACAAAGACTATGTCAAGTGATGCGAATCTATTAGTATCTACAAGTTTTAAGTTTGATAATTTACATGTTTCATTATTTGATTTAACTATGAAAGAGTTTTTAAGATATGTCGGATAATGCTGTTCAGATATTGGGAACTTCGTGTGTAAACGTTCCAGCACATAGATATTCATAGGTCTAAAGGTGGAATTTCTGAGTTTTGTGTGTATTTTAGGGCAATCCATGATGATATTATATATAATATATATATATATATTAATATATATATATATATTAATATATATATTATATATATATTTATATATTATTATATATATATATAATATATGATATTATATATATATATATATATACTATTATTATTTATAATATTCCTAAATAATCAAATCAGTTCTTTTAATTTTGTTCAGAATTCTTTGTTTTTTTATTTCACATAAGGCGTTCTGTTAATGACTATTATTATTATTATTACTTATTATTATTATTAATTATTTTATTATTATTATTATTATTATTATTATTATTATTATTATTATTTATTATTATTTTATAATTATAATCTTAACATAATTATTATCACTTCAAATGAACTTGCACCAATTTTTTTTGTTTTGTTTTACAAATAAGACTAATAAAATAGGCTAGAGAATTTTTTACATTTCTATTTCATTTATTTGTTTGTCATGTATTGCGCTGCGCCTGCATCTTTCTGTCTTTACGGTACTTTACCGTATAGTCATTTGAGAGAT